>BQNB010072876.1:0-32294 GCA_026074375.1 Tanacetum coccineum
TCCGTAAGAAAGGTCTTCCCAAGATAAGGGGGACTCGAGGATCGCTCTTAAAATCAACGATGACAAAATCAGCGGGAAATGTAAACTTTCCAACCAGAACAAAGACATCTCTTGCAGTTCCAGCCGGTGTACAAATTGCCCGATTAGTTAGTTCAAGGGTCATTCGGGTATAAATAAGCTCGAGTAAACCTAAATTTTTCCAAACCGAGAGTGGCATCAAGTTGATGCTAGCACCTAGATCGGCTAGGGTCTTGCACTTGAGCTCACTAAAACCACACGGAATGTGAAATTTCCCAGGGTCTCCAAGTTTTTCAGGTAACTTCTTGAGGATAACCGCTAAGCAATTTTCATTGAGGGGTGTATTTGCCAGCTCTAAAAGTTTCTCCTTATTGGAAAGGAGACTTTTAAGTATTTTTTGGTATTTTGGGATAAGAATCAAAGCATCAGCAAGAGAGATATTGATGTGAATTTGTTTGAACATTTGCCAAAATTTATGAATTTGGACTTCATCTTTCTCTTATTGTTTTTCTTGGTTCATTCTTAAAGGATAAGGGATATGAGGGTAACGAGGATCCCTTTGGTGAACCACATAATTTCGTTGAGAAGGAGGTTTAGCTTTTTGGATGAGAGGAGGTGGGACCTTAATGGTAAACTCACCATGTTTCGGGTCTATTAAAGTCTCCTCTACATGTTTATCCTCCTCCGGATTAATGAATGGAGGAGGCATAGGTACGGTAGGTCCATCAAGAACAAGACCACTTCGGGTGGTGATGGCTTTTAATTCACCTTTCGGGTTAGCAATGGTGTTACTAGGGAGAGATCCCGTACCCGAGGTAGAAGCGGTGTTTATTTAAAAGAAACTAGCCATCATGTTCTTAAGCTCGTTGGTTTGATTTGACATTGAAGTTTGAATCGAATTTTGCATTTCATTTCTTAACTCATTTTTCACATTGTTAATTTGAGCTTGCATGGCTTTTATATTAACATCATTCATTTTCTCCAACTCACTTAAAGGAACACTTTGATTTTGTTGAATTGAAGCTTGATAATTTGCATTTTGATTGAAATTGTTTCCTCGGTTATTTCCTTAAGGTTGGCTAAACTGGTTTTGATTAATTTTCACGTTTGGTTGAGCAAAACCCGGTGGTCTAGTTTGATTAGCCACACTCGGAGGACGATAACCGAAATTACCCTGATTGTAGTTAACTGCGGCTGCTGAAACGTATCCTTGAATATTATCCCAAAATTCTGGGAAAGTGTTTGCATCAGGCGGTGAGACACGTGATAAAAGGATGTCCACCACCGCAAGTAACACAAATTTCCTCAACGGGCTTTTACGGAAGCTGGGGGTGGGTTTGCTTGAAAATGTATGAGAATAACGGTCATGGCGGTAGTCACATCACTTGTTTGCTGATTTACTGCATGAGTAAGTGTAGGCTATCTTAGAGAAGAAGAAGAATTAACATTACTGTGGATTTGCACTTGGAGAAACAAAATCGATTGTTTCGTGAATTGCGACTTGGATTTGTTTCGATAATCATCAACACATCTTGAGTACTCTTCCAAAAGATTGCCACCGACGGTAGAATTCAAAGAATCTTGGTCCCGCTGGTTTAAGGCATTGTAGAAGGTATCAAGTTGATGCAATTCGGTAAAACCATGATGAGGGCATGCATGAAGGAGATCCTTGTAACGGTCCCATGCCTCATGAAACGATTCATCAAAACGTTGTTGAAAGTTAGAAATTTCATTTTGGAGATTTGTCGTTCTTGAGGGAGGAAAGAATTCATTGATGAATTTGGAAACAAGATCTTCCCAAGTGAGAATAGAACGAGGGGGTTCTTTTTTGAGCCAACGACGGGCTGCCCCCGCAAGAGAGAATGGAAAAAGCATAAGCTTAATCGCCGAATTAGGCACATCCTTGTATTTTATTGTGGAAGTTATTTTGTTAAACCAACGAATGTGATCATGAGGATTGTCTTTCTCAATTCCGAAGAATTGGTCTGAAGTCATCATATTAATGAGACTATGCTTGAGCTTGAAATGCTCAGCAAGAATTGGTGGAACCACAATTGCCTCTGCATAACCCTCGGTGGGTGCACGGAGCAATTCTGCCATAGTACGTTGATCGGCCATCGTATCTAAGGGAGATTCTTCAAGAGAAAAAGGTTGCTTTGAACGTCTACGGTTACGACGTTTTGGATTTGAAGTAGTTGGATTAGGAGAAGATTCACCAACTAGATTCGAAGAAGAGCGAGTGCGCATGCACTAAGGAAAAGAAATCAAAAATAAGCAAATAATTTTGTTCCGATTGGTCCAAGAAGTTCTTCGGTAGCTCTCTAAATTACGCACAAGGAAGCGGAGGAGCCAGTCAGTGCGAAGCTAGTTAAAAACCCTTCTCCTTTTGGGTCGAAGTTCGTTGGATCGACCCGCCTTAAGGTGAGCTGATTTAACAATTAACCTCACTGATTGTTTTGTTGTTTTTCAATTTTTTTTGGTACTTTCAATACTTTAGGAAAAGTATTGTTGGTATTTTTAATTTTTATAATAAGAAGAAAATATTCACAAATAGAAAATGATAACTTCACGAGGAAGGGTCTTCAAACACTAATCTTCAAACGAAACACAATAATCGTAACACACCTCCCCGGCAGCGACGCCAAAAATTGATTACCACTTAATATATATAAATATAATATAATATAAATATATAATAAGATAATATCAATTATAGAAGAGTAAGAATTCCAAGAGGCTTTTTAAAAGGATAATTACTTTTACCCAAAGTAAAACCCTAATAAACCTTCCCGGGTCGTTTCCCGACGAGGAGCAAATTTGAAAATCGGTAGATTATTTTAAAAAACGTTCTTATTTTTTGTGATCGCGCGTTTGAATGGTCAATATTGGATTTGGTTTTCTATTTCTACTAATAATATGCTAAAACAAGTAAAGGCACGCTAAAAACGAAAGCAAATAAAGCTAAAACACTAAAAATGATAACGGGATTCAAATCCCGTTCTTTAAAAAACCAAATTCTAAAATTTTAACCCTACAAATGAAAATTTAATTTTTATAAATCCTAAATGATAAAAGAAAATTTAAAAAAAAAGAATTATATTTTTTTGACTTTATTTATTTAATATGAATTAAAAACATTTTAGAATAAAAAAATTAATTAAAAATATTAAACTAAATTCGGAAAATCTGAAAATTCGTGAAAAGATACTTTGCACTAAGCTATATCTAAGAAAATAAGCTGGGATCATCAGCTTATTTTAAATAAGCTCGAATAACGAAAAGGATTATAGCTTAAAAGGCAAAAATGGTATAAAAGAAAAAGTAAAGTGAGTTTTATAACGCAAAAGACCCCAAGGCAAGTAAGGCGCTGGTGGTGTGTTAAAAACGTTGGTTAAGTGAGGGAGAGGTCCCAGGTTCGAGCCATTGCTCACCTTGACTTCTTCTTATTCACGTCCCAAATGTTTTTTATTTTGCAAACTTTTTGTTGAATAAATCTATAAGGACCAAATAAATAAAGCAATTTTTTGTAATGATGACTTTTTTATAAAAAACCACAATAAGCACAGAATTAAGCTAAAAAGGGTGACAGTTTTGGCTTTTTACATTAAGACTTAAAAGGATAAAGTGTTATGCTTTTTGGACACAATAAGCATTAAAGAAAACAAATAAACTAAAAACAAATAATCACTAAACCCTAATAAGCACTAATGAACAAGAATAAGCTAATAAAAGGAACTGAAAATAAGCTAAAATGACAGAATCACTCAAAAGGATTTTAAACTTAAATTCCTAAACTGAAAACGCTAATAAACTCAAGATAACTTCTATCCAAAGCTAATAAGCTAATAAGCTCACTAAAACTAACTAAAAAGCAGTTCTAACAAAATCCAACAGCTGAAAAGCTCATATAAGCTAATAAGCTATTTGGCCAAAACTGTTAACCAAACAACCTATGAGGGCACATTCTAGCTTATTTTAAGCTAGTTAGTGGGATCCTTATGGCTTAATGGCTTATACCACTGAAAAGCTTGTCCAACATAGCTATCTAAGAACAGAAAGAAAAAGGAGTTTGGAAAAAATAAAATAAGCTTTGAACAATGCTATGGAAAATGGTTGTGACACTCAGTAGCTGTCGAGTTCTTAAGTTTTTGAAAAGACAAAAGGGCTTATTGCAGCCCTATTTTTAAGCAAGTAAATAAGCTTTAAAGACTAAAATAAGCCTAAACAGATCAAGCTTATAAACCAATGAGCTTATACAATGAATTTCATCACCTAAAACTTATTTTAACTAGTCTAATTTTAAGGTTGAAAAATGGACTTTAAACTTTGACAGATTTTTAACTAAAACTTAAGTTACAATTGCACACTTAACCAAAACCTATTCTATTGTATTTTGATTACATAAACAATACCAAAACAACACTTAAAAGCTAATTTCAAGGTCTCAATCAAATAAGCTATACTAAACTGTTTAAAGACCACAGAATTGAACAACTTATAGAAAAAAACCCATAAAACTCACTTATAGAATTTGAGCTAATTTAAACCTTAAAACTTTTTAAAAACTGATTAACACAACTAAAAAGGGTTTGTTAAAGTTGGATTAATGACCCAAACAGTTTTTAAACCATTTTTGACCCATTTTGCTTCTTAAACCAAACACCCCTTTAAGTTTTGATAAACCATTTTTAAACTGAATTTTAAAGATTTAACAAAACTTTTGAAAACAGATAACAAACAATTGATATAAGGCCCAATAAATAGCAAATGGAATAAAAAATAAGCACTTAAAAATAAGTAAACAAATATAATGCCATATTACTTTCAAACTATCAGTATTAACTCAAAACTGAACAAATAAGATTTAACTTCAGAAGCATAACTAAGCATTTAACAACAATAATAAGCATAAATAATTAAGTAATAAGGGTCCCCAAAAATTAAGAAAATTAGGTATATAGCAAATAAGAAAGAAGTAAATAAGAAATTAGCACTTGTTAAGCGTAAAAATTAAGGAAAGTAAAAGACTTACCGATAGGCATCGCAGAGCATTAGAGTTCCAGCCGGGTGAGCATGTTTTCTTGAAAGTATCACCTACACGTGGAGTCAGGCGTTTTGGTATCAAGGGCAAGCTTAGTCCTCGTTTCATAGGACCGTTTGAGATTCTTGATCGCGTTGGTGAGGTTTCCTATCGTTTGGCGTTACCTCCTCAACTATCTCATGTTCACAATGTGTTTCATGTATCATTACTCAGAGGTTACAAGTATCATCCTCTTCACGTTATCTCTTATCCATTCGATCAGATCCGTGAGGATTTATCTTACACGGAAGAGCCTGAGTCTATTCTAGACCGTCAGGACAGAGTCATGAGGAACAAGACGATCCCTTTTGTCAAAATTCTTTGGAGGAATCATCCCGAGCGGGAAGCCACTTGGGAGACCGAGGAGTCTATACGGACTTCTTATCCTCATTTTCTTCCATGATCTGGTATGTCCTTTTCAGCTGTATCATGTTTCTAATTCGAGGACGAATTATTCTTTTAAGAGGGGAAGAAGTTGTAAAACCCTAAAATCAGAACAAGTGCAAAATTACCAAAATGCCCCTAATGTCAGAAAATCTAATAAAAGCATGAATAAAATTCAATCAAGTGTTATAAATTATAAAGTACATCATGTGACAAGTATAAAATTTATATAAGATTAAAATATCTTATATTATGCAAGAAAAATAATTATTTCTTATATTTATGCATTTTGCCGAAATTATTATAAGTTAATTACTTATATTATACAATTAAAATATAAAATAAAATAGGGAAATTATAAAATATTTTTAGGCAAAATTAAATCTGATTTTATCCCTTAGAAATACCCAAAATCTCGGCATTTTATGTTGTATATCTTTTTATATACAATTTTCATTTGTAAATATCTTAAAAACCATTTCCAAAACCCTAAACAATTAAAGTGGCGGCTCCATAATTTTTTCAAGGAAAGGAACGATTTTTATAGGGTTCTTGGGAGTACAAGGGAGCTAAGAAAATTATTGGTTCATTAGTTTGAAGCTTGATTCGATTTATGGTGTTCTTTTGAATTCGAAATTCCTAGCCGAACTCAATAATTCAACAAATTATCCATAATTATTCAAGGTATTTTTATAACTCATTTTACATTATATAGATCTGATATGTTCATGAGAAAATTACCATGCACGTTATTTTTATTTATTAAGCTTAAACATGATCTAAACCCTAAATAATTGCAAGAATTGTATTAGGCTCTAAATAAATTTATAGCTTCGATTTTATAATTTTTATGACTTTTATATATCATGTATGAACCAGATAAATTGTTAGTGATTTTATTAATTGAAATCATATTCAAAACATAATGTAGAAATTAAAATGAAATCGGCTTACTAACATAATTGTAAAATTTATTTATATTTTTCTGGGTTGTTCATGAGCACAATAACTCCAGAAAAATGTATGGAACATAGATTATAAATAATTTCGAAAGATAGTTGGATATTATACAATGTGTTTAACCGAATTCGAAAATAAGGCAAAAAGGGAGAAAATTGTTAATAATGAAATAGGATTAGCGGTTTTGGCTATTTTGTCCAGGTGTAGATTACAATCCAATGATAGGTAAATAATGTGTTGTTGATGGTGGATATAAAGTTTGCTTAGGTTTTGTTGAATTATTTTGTTAGCCGAAATTACCTATTTAAAAGTAAAGGACTTGTTTTGTAATTTCTGAAACTTTGGTGGTCTGAGTTTAAGTCATGTATGTTATAATTTTGTTATGATCTGAAAACAAAATAAGTTTGAGGGGTGTAGAAAACATGATCATTCTATATATTATTTAGAGTAAACCTTCTACCTATTTATAGAAACCTGCTATTTAATAGAAATATGTTATTTAGGAAACTTACTTAAATATAAGAAAACCTACTATTTTGGATCAAGTCTATTTTTTTAGAAAGTCTATTTTGGAAATTAATTATGGAAATACTTATTAAATCAGGAAACAGTCTTTATCATTTATGAAAAGTTAATTAAGGTAAAAGTCGATTATCGGAAACTTACTATCAATTAGAAGTCTGCATATTTTTGCGGAAAGTACCCAATAATAACAAGAATACTAAAGCATGAAACACCACAACTAATCATGGAATCTTAAATCAGTGAACGATACTAATCAAAGAAACATGCTATAATAGAAAATTACAAAAAATAAGACAAGTTACTAAAAATAGAAAGTTACAAAAAAAAATCAAAGTAACGCTTAATCATGGAACAAGTCAACTATAAATGGTCCTTTAACATGTAGATCGCATAACAAGAGATAAGCTCTCCATCTTCTATTCCATCTCTTTCCGTTTACGCAGCGACACATAAGTAGTACAGGATATTCCGTGCCTTTCAGTAAGGACACAATTCCTTTCTTTCATGATTTCGCATCCAGAACTTCTCATTCATCACCCATTTACTGCTTTGCCATGATTCCAGATACATGTTTGATTTCACACTTAGTCTAATTGCCACGGCTATATACTACGCATAGAACCTTGATTTCACATGACTGTAACCACCTGAGTCATGGAGGTACCATAGACCTAGACACATGAGGCACCGTGTCACAGAACTCCTTTCGCGTTGAGAGTGAATTTCACGCGGCGTCCTTTTCAGTGTTACCTGAGAGCAGAATTATAATTTCATGTTTGGCCATTATTAATCTTCAGGGGCGTATGGGTGCGAATTTCTCTAGTTTTACCATGTTTACACGTTCATTTTGGGTGATTGGTGTGTGTATGCTCTAACATTGCCATCTACATTGTGCAAGCTGAACCCCCCTCCACCATGATTAATTTATAATAGGTCCACACCCTCTAATACATGTTAGCAGCCCCTCTAATTAATATGCATGTATTCCACAGACATTATTATATGACATGTATGATTTTATAGCTCGAGGGACTTTCCTTATTATTTATGTTTATACTATCCATGATATCTCATGACATCTTTGACTTCACGTTACCATGTTTTACATGTTTATTTGCCTAATCTATCATAGGACGTATTCATTCTCACACTCCTCAGACACTCAAGATCTTATCCGCTGCTTTATCTTAGTTATCCAGGATTCATACTTTATAACATACCATTGTTATTATATCCTTTCACCTAACGTTTATGCTCACCCGTATTCTTTCATCTCTTTCTTATACGGCAGTATCTAAGGGAGATTGGGCTTGAGCAGAGTGTGTGCTTAGGAAGTGAACCCCATTAGAGCTTCCTTTCTTTTTAATCACAGACATTTTGATGTGCTATACTATCTTGGACACAAAGTAAATAGAGAATGTTTTCGTCCTTTAGACTTCTTTTTACGTTATTCATGTTTGATCTCATAATTGGGAGCCGATTGTTTCGATTACCACTTTCACCTTGTCCTATTTTATCATTTTAACTTATGCCTTATTATGCTTTGATCAATGACCCCATGATTATGTCACAAGTTTCGACGTTCCTTTCCGGAGTGGTGCTCGTTACGAACTCATTGTGTAAGGAGGTGAGGCATAGACATTACAACATCGTGACATTCCAAGGGATAATGAGGGAAAGAACATAACGAAGTAAAAGTACTTATCTTAAGAATGTATAACAGAGCTAAAACGATATCACTTATGTAGTAAACTCGAAAGATGAACTTTGTCCCAAATAAGTCCGAAGGTTGATTATGCTGTTTCTTTAGGAGAGAGCAGTTTTGACAAAAATAATGTTGTTAAAAGGCTTGAAAAATGAATTTTCGGATATGACCAGTAAACGTATTGCGATCGTAAGTTAAAGATGCTTGAATATTTCAGATAGAAATATTTAAAGTTTGTCAAACCTACTTGGAGAGTGTTAGATATGTATCTAACTTTTCCTTGACGGAAAGTGTAGATTATTGTAGAAAGAAGGCCAATGATGATTAAGGTTAAAGTGTGGGTGAACGACTCTAGGAAGATATATAAGACCATTTTACGAATCTTTGAACTTTTAGATTTGTGACACACAAGAAAAATCAAAGAAAAAATATTATAGTTGAGAAAAATATATACTAGATAGTATAAACATATAGATAACGGCATATAAGTGTAATCTAAGCCATTGCAATCTACACAATAATCAACTAGATTAATGCAGTAAGACTCTAGATGGACATTTAAACGTTAATATTCATATATTGAATTCAAATATAGTGTAGTGTACAATTAGCCAACGTAGTCCATGTAAAATGACGCATACAAAACAAGATAATATTTAAAATGTAATGTCGTCATGGTAAAACATGTTACATGGTCATTTACAATTCAGGAGCAGATTGGTGTCATTGAATAGATAAACTAAGAATATTTTATCTAAAAGCAAAGAAAAAGACAATGGCCTTTTAAAGTGGACATGCAATTAATATCTAAGCAAAAACATTGAGCATCCAAATCACAAGACATATAATTTCATTTCACGAGAACAAGTAATCATCTTTGAAACTTAAGCACATATGTGAGGTGCATTGTGTCTGATTGACTAAGGAGAACCTTAATCTTCTATGTGCATAGAGTGTACACCTAAAAGATAACATAATCTGCTCAATGAGACTATCAATGAACATAAGTCTAAGAGAAAGGCCCATTTAAACACAACTTAAGGTAAATGAATGAGTATGAGAGAACTCATCACTAGTGGTGCATAATCAAGCTAAACACGACGCCTTTTACGGTTAATGACCACCCCAAACCCGACGCACACACAATCACTGAAAGTAAATTCAACCATTTAGGTCAAATTGAGAATTTCTATGTGCGAAATACTTCTTCCATAGTCATAAGTTCTCATAGTCAGCAAAATAGAAATTCCATATATTTGTCTAATAAAGTGTACGAAAAAGAAAATTTGTAATAACTATTCATGAAAGGCCAAACAGACTCAACTACATGCTTAATCTAGATTATCGCATAATCCTAATCAAGATGAATGTAAAATTCTTTAAAAAAGCGTTAGGCAAGATATTTTAATATCATTGTCCAAGGATCTCTATAGGTTGTTTGTATCGATTTACATAGACCGCATAGATCTTAAAAAGCTTACTTATATTTAGTCTATCTTGTCACATTGCTATATTTTTAGACGTTGTGTTTTTATTCAAAAGACCAAGAATGGCTTAATTGTGATAATATGAAAAAAATGTTCTTGTTAATATTCTTGTAAACACAACCATTATGCTATCGCAAGATAATACAAAGTGCATAATGACATATATTATCCTTTCTAATTGTTTATACGAAAATCCCGATAAATTCTTTAAACATATGTTTCCTAAACATCATGTTATCCTAGGTGCATAAACAATAATATTATTCTTATTTTTAGAATTTATTAAAAGTGAATTTTGAGCGAGCTATGTTGTGCTTTTATTTGTATGAAGCAAAGTTTACATATATTGTTAGTTGTGAGCTCGGTGTTTGGGTTTAGAAATGACATATTTACCAATTGCAAATTGCAATGTAAATTGCTTGAATATTTCGGACGAAACATCCAAGTCGTCAATCCTAATTCATTGTGTATTTTATGCATGTATTAAACATATTAAGTACATAATTTGGAACACCAATTATTGGTAACAAAAGGAGACTCAATATGACATCATCAACACAAGTGTTGGAGGTAATGATATTCGATTCTGCATCTATTATTTTCATCTAGAAAATGAATGTAATTCTATTATCAGTAACGATCAGATGAATGAGATATTAGATTCCAAGAAAATTTCTTTTTGTTATATTTTGATATATCATGGAAACTAAAGACAAATAAGAATCCGACTTCACATGTCCAGTAACATAGAAAACTTGTCAATTAGATTCAATAAATGATATCAATCTGAATTTAAATAATGACAATTTTTATATTTCTATTGAAATCTTCTTGACCGTCTCAACGAACACTCAATTTAAAAGATAAAATAAATATTTACAATAGTGTTTCCATTATTCCTGAAGATTAGTATGATCTATCGTGTTGAGGTTGATTAATAAACGATAAGTTAATTTCTGTATTCAAGAATTGTCGTAAATCTTACATTGTGCGGCAAAAACGATTTGTTGATATGTATAAAATATGACAAAGTTTTTGACATTAACAGAGTATATAAATGAGTTTCTGAACGCATAATTTATACAGCCACATCTTTGTAAAATACTATATGTTAAAAAAATATAATTATGTGTGTATGTTAAAACCATGCAAGCACAAGCTTTTTTCTTAGTTATACTAATATATTACAATTACAATCTTTTCTTTCTTGTTACTAAATCGCAACCCAAGTCAGCACAAAGTCACGTTTTGAAATATAAACGTTTTTGAAAATAGATTAAATCGTTAGAATATTAGGTGCGACTAGTTATAACACATTCTTAAAATATATACTTGACAAGTTATTGAACTCATATTTCCTAAGTAATATTCTCATATTCAAAAAGAATTACAAGATGTTTATGTATACATTGAAAATTAAATGATCTATGCCTATATGTAATTGCAGATGAACAATTGTCGCAACTTAATGCAAGAAATCTAGCATAGACAAGTTTCAAGTTAAGCATAATCCAAAAAACTAGCTACAAAAAGAATAGTGTACAGGCACATGGCTTAGACATTCAAGTTAGCTAATTCACAAATAGCAAAACAGATCATATTAATAATTTCTACTAACATCAACATACAGACATAAATAAGATGACACATAATACATATAGCAATAAACACATCAAACTGCTTGACTGCAGTTTTAATTGTAATTAGATTACAATACAATGTATAGCATAATCTCGGGTTGTTATTTGAGAAAATCAAACAAATTTTAGTTTCCCTCCCCATTTCAAACAAATTAAGCCAATTTAATAATTTGTGTGAAGAAGTTAATTACCAAACCACTTTATGTCAGAAATGATATACCCCGACTAGAAAATGTCCCGACTCAAAAGGAAAAGAAGAAAATACAAGTATATTACGTTAAAACGAGACTGTAACCCTCCGCTTTGAGGGACAATAGATATGTATTTTGCCATTTCTTGACTAACTTAAGTTTGAAATAAATACAGGAAAGTCATTTTTTATAAGAAAGTAGCACTCGATTATCTTTGAAAATGCGGAGGCACGACTTTGTACAGACTTATGGTAAGATTAGTTTTTTCTTTATGATTTTCAAAAAACGTTTTCCAAAAAACTGTACGCATTAGACCAGGTGCCACCCCTGAAATAATAAGGCTGCGGAACCATAATTAAACAGTGGTGCTGGCCCATAACACATATAACAAAAGGGGGCCGGGATCCCATCATGGACACCTCAGAATTTTTCCATTCCTTTTGCACAAATTGGTTACTACTTGACGGTATTACAAAAAAAAGTGTACAAACTGTTGCTGAACTTGATACCGAAAACAATTATAAACACTTATATTAACAGCAATCATTTTTTTATTTTTATTAATAATATGACTTTACTCATCGCGAGCTACAGTATAAATTATGTATATAAAACACAATAAAAAACCCCTTCTAGAAACTGATACAATGATTAAGCAAACAAAACACTTTTCAGTATTTAACCAAAAACCCCACCTGAAACAACCCCCATTATTATGGGTAAATTGATCCAAACATGGATCTTACTACTTCAATTTTAATAACAACACCCATGATTGTATTAAAAATATAGCTATAAGCCCCAGGCGTCAGGATACCATAGTGGAAATCGTAGAATACCAATTGTGAAAATCGTAAAGGGGGGGTGAATACGTTTCCATTTAAAAACTTAAAATATTTCATATCAAATTATCCATCAAGTTATATGCAAATATTATAATAGGTGAATAATACAACTAAATCCCCTAGAACCTGTTATAGTAATATAAGCACAATCGACAAATTTAACTTACTATCTATTACACAATCATCATCTAAAACAATATAAGAAACAATCAACACACCATATTAGATCTAATTCAAATATAAAATGTAAGGCGATAAGGTAAATAAAGATGTAAAGAGAAAAGTAGGACACGGGGATGTTGCAAGAAAGTGCAAACCGGACGCGGTGATTTATAGTGGTTCGGTCACGAAGCACCTCTTCGCCCTACTTCACTCCCCAAGTACCCAACTCGAGAGTTACTTCACTAGTCAACAAGCTCCCTTTAGGCGGAGAAAATTGAACACAACTAAGCTTACATCGATTTTCGACACTAGGCCAAATGTCGAGTTCTAATCTTGGCTAGAACCAATATATCACAACTAACCACACTACTTCACAACTATTCATAACTTCTCTTTATCACACAACTTCACTTCACTTCACGACTTCACTTCACTTCACTACTTCTTCACTACGATTCACAACTTTACTTCATCTAGACACCACTACGATCACACCAATCTAACACTACTTACTAGGATCACCCCGATCTAACTATAATTCATGTGATCACCATGATCTAACAACTATACATAACAAGATCACCATGATCTAACTATTACACAAGTTTGGAATATACGGACTCGATCTATACATTGTGAATGTAAGACATTCACGAATACTCTAACTAAACTACATAACTTCGTATCTTGATGATAACGAGAGTTTTTCTCTTGCACTTGGAGGAATAAGTTTGAATCACTTGAAAACAAATGCTTATGATTACATGATCAAAGATTTTTAGAATATGTGTGAGATGTATAAACTGATTTGGGACAGAAAGAAAAGGTGCAAAAGGTTAGAAAAACAGTGGGGGAATAGTCCAGTATTTATAGGCAATTTGGGTATACATTTAGTCTGTCAGTCCCCCCTTAATTAGGGTTGCCGGTCCTTTAATAATAAGGGACCTCCTTAAAATTAAGGTGGGCCGCCCACCTGGACGCTCCTTTTTTTCTTTCTGTGGGATGAGTATTCTGAACATTTTAGCCGTTTTAGGTAGAAAATTTTGAATTAAAAAATATTATTTTGAATTAAACATTTCTTTTAAAATCCAAAAAATTTTGTAAAAGTATATAAAAATATTTGTACATTTTTTATAAAAAACTGTGAGGTTAAATAAAAATTCCTTTGATCATAAAATAAATTAAGCATTTATTTATTCATACCTTAAGTGATTTACGTCGGTGCACACATCGTTGAAGCCATATTGAGACGTCGCAGAGATTTTGTCGTATGAATGCATTGATGATTTGTGATAGCGAGTAACTTAAGCACTTTACGTTATGTGTTATAAATTACATGTTTGTCATCACCAAAACATGAAGAGAATGTATAGATTGAATATCGTAATATTTCTACTAACAGTATGTTCTATCACATCCTCATTCGAATTTAACCAACGGTTAGGATGAAGAATGATATCGGGTAGGGAAGAGAGGTAAATTGTTGTTAAATAAAAAATACGAAACAAATAGATTAAGACTAAGATACAAGTTGCTAGACACTTTTTTCTGACCGTTACCATGATAAAGACACAACTATTTACAACGTCTTGATCATAGATCAAAAACAACAACCTAAGTTGGCGTTCCCATAACGGTCAACTTCCCAATCATCCCATACTTTATATACACTTCAAGGTAAGTGACGATATCTTCCACTTTGTACAATACTCTACTTCGTCGATTTTTAAGACGTATCAACGAATAATCGATCCTTCGTGTAATTCCTTCGATAATGCTCTTGCAAAACAATTATCTTTAAACTTTCCTTCTCTTTTTTTTGTTGCGATTTTTCTTATTTTTTCAATTTTTTTACATATTACTAATACAAAACTCAGAGTATTCACCATCTTCACGATGCATAATAATTTCCGGATAATTCCCCTTCGAGTAAATTTCTTCATTCTGTTTAGGAATACAAAAGTATCGATCACTTCCAATAAAGTTTAGTCATAGCTCTTAGTAATGTCAAACATATAATGTAAGTAAGCTACCAGACCCAAATTCGACATGAAAAATCTATAACCAAACCCATGGCCGGTTATAGCTTAGAGTATTTATACTCTCTCTACATATGGAGAAGGTGTTGGTTGTTTCTCACACATACTTAATATAATATTCTCTTCTTTGTTTCTCTCTCTAAGTGTTCATCCAACCACCTCTTTCTCTCTCTAAAACTCTCAACCGATTCCATACTATATGTGTTAAGATATTCTACAATTGGTATCAAGAGCCATGGGGTGTTTGTGAATGTTTTGTGTGCGTTTTTTTCTCTTTTTGATCGTTATTTTGGTTCGTATCCATTCAAAAAGTTTTCACTTTTTGAGAGTTTAAAAACCACAAAGCTTTAACCTTTTTTATTTATTTATCTTTGTTTAGGCTAGAAGTACAAGAAAATATTTGAAAAACCATCAAAAATTTCATCTTTTTGAGTCTTTTTTGTTAGAAAAAGGGTTTTTTTACTAAGAATCTTGATTTCAAAATTTTCTTGTCAAAAACGTTAAAGTTTGTGTTTTTAAGGTTCTAATAGTCTTAGATAGGTAAGAAGTACAAGAAAAATCGGGTAAAAACGTCAAAAAGTAAGTCTTTTTAAGATTTTTGATTTTTTGGTTCAAATGTATCAGGTGATTTATACGTTTTCCAAAGGCGAAGTATACGTGATCCCTTGTTCAGGCAATTTATACGTTTTCCAAAGGCGAAGTATACGTATTGTTTGTTCAGGCGATTTATACGTTTTCCAAAGGCGAAGTATACGTGATTCCTTGTTCTGTCGATTTATACGTTTCCCTATTGGCGAAGTATACGAGTGTTTGCTTAGGCGATTTGTATGTGTGTCATTACACAGGTGATTTATACGTGAGCTATTACACATGCGATTTATACGTTAAGTTATCCCTAGAGTAGTTTAGAAGTGAAAAATTCTCCGTAGGGTTATTTTTAAAGATTTTAGGTTTTTCCCCCTTTGTTCGGGATTCGTGCTTTCGTTTTTTAGCTTAAATTCATAATTTTTAGGTTTTTCTTAAACGTTTTTGTTTGTTATTGTTTAATTTGACTTTTTCACTCTCTCAATTCAATTCTCTCCTTCAAACTCAAATCTTCGATTGTATCGATTTTCCAATCCAGCCTCGTTGGGGATAAACGACCCGGGAACACTCTATACTACTTCTCGGTATCATTGCTCTTGTTGATTTTTAGACTTATATATATTTTATATTTTATTATATATTATATATATATACAGTGTAAATTTCACCAATCAGTCCACCTATGTTGGACAAGGACTTGTATGATTCTTAAAAAAGTTGAATGGAACTTTACATGCAAAATAGAGAGCACAGAAGAATGGTACTCGAATCAGTTGAAAACGGTCCACTCATTTGGCCTACTATTGAAAAGAATAGAGTGAGCAGAACTAAAAAATATGCTAAATTATCTGCCGCTGAGAAAATTCAAGCTGATTGTGATATGAAAGCTACCAATATCATTCTTCAAGGTCTGCCTGCTGATATCTATTTACTTGTGAATCATCACAGAGTTGCTAAAGATTTATGGGAGAGAGTTCAATTACTGATGCAAGGTACCTCTTTGACTAAGCAAAAGAAAGAGTGTAAGTTATATGATGCACTTGATAAGTTTACTCACATAAAGGGGAACAACTTTACAAGTATTACTTGAGATTCACTCAGCTGATTAATGATATGAACATCTACAACATGAAAATCGAGCAATTTCAAGTTAATACAAAGTTCTTAAACAGTCTTCCACCGAAATGGAGCAAATTTGTAACTGATGTCAAGCTAGTGAAGGATTTGCATACTACCAACTTTGATCAGCTTCATGCATATCTTGAACAACACAAACTCCATGCCAATGAAGTCCGTCTTCTGCGTGAACGCAATCAAGATCCACTAGCATTTGTAGCAAATTAGCAAATGACACCACCTCACTTTAACACTTATCAGTCTTTATACAACAATCCTCAACTTCAACAACAGTTTTCACCACCTCAGTATGGATCAATTCATCCCAATCAATAATATTCATCTACTTATCTATCACAACCCCAATTCAATCATTCATCAGTTCAATCATCATATCTATATCAGTCTTAAATGAATCATCATACCTCATCTGTTCCACAAATTGCTTATCAATTACCTCAAGTTACTACACAATCAATGACTGAGTCACCTTTTACAGACTCAAGTTTTGATGTTCCTGTATTCTCTCCAGGAGATGATCCAATTGCTTATCTCAACAAGGCAATGGCTTTTCTAACAACTATAGCTTCTTCAAGGTTCCCTTCAACCAATGATTAACTTAGAACTTCGTCAAATCCAAGAAACCAAGCCACTATTCAAGATGGCAGGGTCACAGTGCAATAAGTACGGGGGAGACAAGGTCAAATTTATTATGGTACTGGGTATAAGAGTAATGCTACTAGCTCAGGGGGAAATAATGCAAGCGGACAGGCAAGGATTGTTAAATGCGACAACTCTCAAGGTAAAGGACATATGGCTAGGCAATGCATTCAACCTAAGAGACTAAGGAATGCAACATGGTATAAGGAAAAGGCAATGTTAGCTGAAGCTCAGGAAGCTGGACAAATTTTGGATGAAGAGCAACTCTCATTTCTTGCAGATCCAGGGGTTCTAGATGGTCAAGCTGTTCAGACAATCATTCCAAACAATGATGCTTTTCAGAATGAGGATCTTGATACTTATGATTCTGACTGTGATGATATCTCGAATGCACAAGCAGTTCTCATGGCCAACATTTTCAACTATGGTTCTGACGTTATCTCAGAGGTACCCCATTCTGAAACCAATCTTAATAATATGGAAAATCAAAGTGTGATTGCAACGCAGGATTTTTAACAATCACCAGTTGTGGATTTTACAGATAATAAGATACATAGTGATAGCAATATCATTCTGTACTCTCAATATTTGCAAGAAACACAACAGGAAAATGTCCAAGATACTAATTTGCAGGCACAACAAGATTCAATAATCTTATCTGTGATAGAACAAATGTCAAAACAAATGATTAATCATGTAAATAATTGGGAAAAGGCTAATAAAGAACAGAATAATGAATCAGTAACCGCTGAGCTAGAGAGATATAAAGAACGAGTCAAAACTTTTGAACAACGTATTAATTGATTTAAGCAGTCAGGAACAAATTATTGATTCTCAAATGGATGATATGATTAGGGAGAAGCTTGCACTAAAAGAACAAGTTGACTCACTTGAGCAAAATCTTTCAAAACAAATCAAAGAAAGGAATGCTTATTGCAAACATTCACGGTTTTCAAAAATGAATCCAAAGAAAAGGAAGATAAATATATGGAAACCGAAATTGATTTGGAAAAGAAGATAAAGGAACTTGATAATATTCTTTTTAAAGTGGTCAATCGTTCTTAAACAGTGCAACATTGTTAACTAAAGCCAACAAGCCTTCTATGAAAAATATACACATAACAAGCTCTAGGTTCTATCAAAATCTGTTTTACCCTTAAGAAAGCTTAAGCGGATTAAAAACCAACCTTGTATGATGGTATTGTTATTTCTGATAAACATGTTGCTATTCCTATGATTGATGATGAGGAAACATTAATTTTGGAAGAAGAGAGTCGATAAAAAATGTTTGAAAAAGAAAAGGATCCATAGGCCATTAAATAAAACATTTCTCATAAACCTATTGATTATGAAAAATTAAATAGACTACCTGATGATTTTGGGAAACGTTTTACTCCACAACAAGAATTGTCGGCTGAACAGCTTTTCTGGTTGGCGTATGTTCACATCTACAGTAAACCTTCTAATGACTCCCTGTTTTATCAAATAGAAGCTTCCTAAAGTATTCCCAAGGTTAGCTTGGTGAATGAAAGCCTTAAAAAGCTTAAATTTCACCTTGCCAGGTTTGACAATGTGGTGAAGATAAGGACTACACCTGATGCTCGTACAGAAGGTGAATGGGGGTTTGAACATACAAAAGCTGTTTTTAACATGTAAATTATTCATTTCTTGAAAACATTAAAGACATCTTCAATGTTGTTTGATAGAGATCTCTATATGTAATAATGGAAGTATATAGACAGTTTTTGACCAAATGGGACGCTGCTGTTCAACAGTCTTCAGTCGATAAAAAATGTTTGTAATTGCTAACGGAGAATTACTTTTGGAAAATGTCGACTCTACCACAAATCATGTCTCAAGAAGTTCATTTTAACTGTGATGATTCTATGTCTTTTGATTAGTAAACTGTGATATGGATGGAGAGAAAGAATCTTTGAAATCTGTGGCCGAGCTTTTGGAAATCACAAAATGCGTTAATGATCTTTTGAAAAGATACTCACATCTAAAAACCATTTATTTCTCTTGAATTGTCAATAACAACTTATATCAAGAAATTTTTCAAAAATGTGAATCATGTGATAATCAAAATGCTCTTGAAATTCTAGAATTCTTTGAAAATAACGATTTGAAAGCTCAGCTTGAAGACAAAGACAGTACCATTTGTAAGTTGAAGGATATTATAAAATCAATGTGAGAAAAGTCCAAGGAAGAGAATGTCAAGTATGATTATGGTGAAATTATGACCAAAAATGTAGAACTAGAGAATAGTGTGGCAAAAATGATTTCAGAAAATAAGCGTCTTTGTAATGAAATTAATCATGTTAAACATGTTTTTAAAGAGCATTTTGACTCAATTAAAAGGACACGTGTTCGTTCAAAAGAACAGAGTGACTCTTTAATCGATAAACTAAACTTAAAATCTACATAGAATGAGGATTTAAAAGCTTAACTTCAAGATATGGTTTTTGTGATAACGTCATTGAAAAACAATTTATGAAAAATAGAAAGAAAAGGAATTGCTAATATTGCTACACAAATACCATCTGCCACCACTATTGTTCTAGGAATGTTCAAGATAGATATAGAACCTTTGGCTCCTAGGTTATTACAAAATAGGGAAGCTCACTTAGAATACCTTAAGTACACACAAGAACAAACTGATATTCTTCAGGGAATAGTCGAACAAGCTAAAACTAAACAACCTTTAGATAAAGAGTTAGACTTTACTTGTAAGCATGCCTAATGAATTCAGGAGTTACTTGTATATGTTCGAGATACATGCCCTAATGCGATTAATCTTAGTGCAAAAAAGGTTGTTGTCACACCCAAAAACAAGGTCAAGAAAGTTAGGTTTGCTGAACCTCTCACATCCTCAAGCAACAGTAAACAGGTAGAGTCATCAAAAACATCAGATTCTAACACACCTGTGTTGTCTTCTACAGGATTAAAGTGTTCGACTAGTAAGTGCGGATCAAAGCCTACTGGCAATAAAAGGAATGATAGGATCTCGCAAACACCAAGTAGGAATATGAAGTATAAAGTAGAAGCCCAACATAGGAAAGTTAATAAAAAGATTTGTGTTGATAAATAAATTCTAGCTTTTGATGTTAAGCATTCACTGTTAAATGTGAATTCTGAACCTATTTGTGCTACTTGTAAGAAATCTTTGTTTGATGGTGTTCATGATATATGTTTTCTTGATTTGGTGAAAAATGTAAATAGCCGTGCTAAATCTTCTAAGAAACATAAAAATGAAAATATTTAGAGACCTACGGGTAATGTATTCACTGAAGTAGGACTCAAGTGGAAACCAACAGGCAGAACTTTCACTATAGTTGGTAATTTGTGCCCTTTAACTAGGATCACTTTAGCTAACGTAGTGCCTCATAAGAAAACCACTTCCCACTCAGTTGAAACACAAAAAACCAGAGCTTAAAGTCTATAGCATAAAACTTAAAAATGTTAAAAATGTAAGTTTGAGTAAAAAAGCTAAGATTGTAGAATTTAAGAATGCTAACCACTCAGAACCCAATCATACTTGGGGATCCAATGCTACAGATATTTCATCGTCTTCTTCTCTTGTCATGACAGGTTGTCTAGATTGTTCTCTGGTATTTGGACTCCAGATGTTCGAAACACATGACAGGGAATCGCTCTCAGCTCATGAACTTTGTTAGTAAATATTTGGGTACAGTTAGATTCGGGAATGACCATATTGCAAGAATTATGGGGTATGGTGACTATCAACCGGGAAATGTGACTATCTTAAGGGTATATTACGTCGAGGGGCTTGGACATAACTTGTTTTCTGTTGGTCAATTTTGCGACGGGGATCTTGAAGTTGCATTTCGGAAAAACACATGCTTTATTCGTAATTTAGAAGGTGTTGATCTACTTTCCAGATCTCGTGACACAAATTTGTACACAATTTCTCTTGACGACATGCTTAAAACATCTCCGATCTGTCTTCTATCCAAAGCGTCAAAGACTAAGAGCTGGTTATGGCACCGTCAGTTATCACATCTCAACTTCGGTACTATTAACAAGCTAGCTAAAGACGGTCTTGCACGAGGCATTCCAAGACTTAAATTTCAGAAAGATCATTTGTGTTCTGCATGTGCGTTAGGAAAAAGCAAGAAATCCTCCCATCAACCCAAAGCTGAAGACACTAACCAAGAAAAGCTATATCTTTTGCATATGGATTTGTGTGGCCCAATGCGTGTGTCGAGTATTAACGGGAAAAGGTATATCTTAGTGATTGTCGACGATTACTCAAGATTTACTTGGGTCAGATTTTTGAGGACAAAAGATGAAGCTCCTGAGGCCATCATTAAATGCATCAAAAATATTCAAGTCCGTTTGAATGCCACCGTCCACAATGTTTGAACAAATAATGGAACCGAATTTGTCAATCAGACACTTCGTGAATTTTATGAAAATGTTAGCATCTGGCATCAAACTTCTGTTGCTCGCACTCCTCAGCAGAACAACGTTGTCGAAAGACGAAACCAAACTCTTGTAGAAGCTGCTCGTACAATGTTAATATTTTCTAAAGCTCCATTATTTTTATGGGCTGAAGCAATCAACACAGCTTGTTACACCCAAAACCGTTCAATAATCCGTCGTCGATACAACAAAACTCCATATGAGCTTATGCAAGATAAGAAACTGGATTTATCATTCTTTCATGTCTTTGGTGCACTCTGTTATCCTACCAATGACAATGATGACCTGGGTAAATTAGATGCAAAAGTTAACATTGGTATTTTCATTAATTACGCGCCCGCAAAGAAAGCGTTCAGAATCTACAACAAAAGAACCCAAAAAATTATTGAAACAATTCATGTGACATTTGATGAGCTGACAACAATGGCTTCTGAACAATTCAGTTCAGGACCCAGACTTTATTGTATGACTCCTACAACATCCAGTTCAGGACTCGTTCCAAACCTTGTTTCTTAACAACCTTGTATTCCACCAACTAGAGATGATTGGGATCACTTGTTTTAACCTATGTTTGATGAATACTTCACTCCTCCATCAATTGCTGTTTCTTTAGTTCAAGAAGCTGCGGCTCCGAGAGCTGTGGTTTTAGCCGATTCTCCTATGTCAACTTCCATTGATCAGGATGCTCCATCATCAAGTACTCCATCAACACAAGAACAAGAACAATATCTAAACATTTCTTAAGGTTTTGAAGAATCACCAAAAACAGCAATCTTTCGTGATGATCCACTTAATGAATCTCCTCATGAAGAATCAACTTCTCAAGGATCATCCTTAAATGTGAGACACACCCACACTCCATTTGAACACCTTGGTAGATGGACTAAGGATCATCCTATAGTAAACGTGATCAGAGATCCTTCTTACTCTGTCTCTATGAGAAAGCAACTCCAAACTGATGCCATGTGGTGTTACTTCGATGCCTTCCTAACTTCGGTAGAACCTAAGAACTTCAAACAAGCAATGACTGAACCGTCATGGATCAATGTAATGCAAGAAGAAATTCATGAATTTCAAAGATTAGAAGTTTGGGAATTGGTTCCGTGTCTAGATAAAGTGCTTTTGATCAAATAAAAGGGATTTATAAGGTCAAAACGGATGAATTTGGCGGGGTACTAAAGAATAAGGCTAGACTAGTTGCTCAAGGATTCAGGAAAGAAGAGGGAATCGATTTCGAGGAATCATTTGCACCGGTTGCTAGAATAGAGGCCATTCATATCTTCGTAGCAAATGCCGCTCATAAGAATATGACGATCTACCAAATGGACGTTAAAACGGATTTCTTAAATGGCGAGCTCAAACAAGAGGTCTACTTTTCTCAACCAGAAGGATTTGTTGATCAGGACTACCCATCGCATATGTACAAGCTCAAAAAGGCCCTCTAAGGTCTCAAACAAGCACCACGTGCATGGTACGACATGCTGTCAAGCTTCCTAATCTCACAACAGTTCTCCAAAGGTGCAGTTGATCTAACACTCTTTACACGGCAAGCTGGGAAGGACTTATTACTGGTACAAATTTATGTTGATGATATAATATTTGCATCCACTAATATTGCCATGTGTAATGAGTTTGCTAATTAGATAACCACTAAGTTCAAGATGTCAATGATGGGGCATATGTCATTCTTTTTAGGATTACAAATCTCTTAAAGTCCCAGAGGTATCTTTATAAACCAATCTAAATATGCTTCTGAAATTGTTAAAAAAACATGTTATGCTAACTAGTGATTCTGTAGACACACCTACGGTAGGAAAGAGTAAACGGGATAAAGATCTACAGGGGACACCAATTGATGCTACACTTTACCGTGGTATGATTGGATACCTCATGTATCTGACATCCAGTATACCAGACCTTATTTATGCAGTCTGCTTATGTGCACGGTATCAGGCAAAGCCTACCAAAAAGCAATTAATGCGGTTAAGCGGATCTTTCGATACCTAAAAGGAACCATTAACATGAGTCTCTGGTACTCGAAGGATACCGGTATGTCTATGACAGCATATGCAGATGCAGATCACGCATGGTGTTAGGACACTAGACGCAGTACATCAGGAAGTGCTCAGTTCTTAGGTGACAAACTTGTTAGTTGGTCGTCCAAGAAGCAAAAGTGCACTGCCATCTCAAGTACAAAGGCTAAATATATTACCTTATCTGGGTGTTGTGCTCAAATCCTATGGATGCGTTCACAGCTAACAGATTATGGTTTTTAATTCAATAAGATTCCTCTGTACTGCGACAACAAGAGTGCGATTACTTTATGCTGCAACAATGTTCAACACTCATGAGCGAAGCACATCGATGTTCGCTACCATTTCATAAAGGAGCAAGTGGAGAATGGAATCGTGGAACTATACTTTGTCCGGACTGAATACCAACTGGCTGACATCTTCACCAAACCCTTGCCAAGAGAAAGATTCAATTTCTTAATCGAAAAGCTCGGTATGAGAAGCATGTCTCCGGAAACGTTGAAACGTCTGGCAGAGAAAATGGACGAGTGATGGTGGTAACTCATATCCTGTATCATATGTACATAAGAAAATAGAAAAACATAAAAATATTTTTCTTTTATATAAAGTTTTTCAAAAACAAAATAAAAAATTAAAAAATCAGAAAAATATAAAAATATGTATCTCTGGCATGTCTTCTGAAAATCGATAATATTTAGGGCCTTAGAAATGTCATTTAATAATGATACGAGGCTGTAAATGAAGTTCGAGCAGAAGTTCAAAAGCTTTCAAAAATTGCCAAAAAAAAGGCCTTGCTATTTTTCTCAGATAGCAAACCAGGTCATTCATCTTAAGGCAAGGTATTCCAAAGAGAAAAAACTTGGTCCTCTTAATGGGAATTATTCTTGTTATTAGTCTTGTTCTACGTTTAACTGACCATGCAAAGGTTGTGTTTACGTTTGCATCACAACCCAGTGCTTCCTACATTTCATAAGGGTATGGTCAGCTTCAACTTATGTGTCAAATAAGAGAAATCTTATTCTAATTTAAACAATTATTTCATTAGAAATTGCTTTTCAAACGACATTTGAGCCACTCAAACAAATGGACTTCAGCTCTTTAAATGAAAACGGGTCATTGTTGAGGGGGAGAATATGTCAATTTCTTCTTTGTCTTCACAAAATCAGTTTTGTGATAATGGAAAAGGTTTTAAACAATAACGAGTTAACAATTAAAGGGGAGTTAATTAAGTTTAGCTTATGTGAGCCGTAACTGTTATGTGTTTATGCCTTTAGGGAGTTTATGCGCAAATATAAATTTCTTGGTATGCTAGTTAAAACATTAGGGACTATTTGTGGCATGTGTTAAACTTTAATTTCCTAATAAAACTTATATACAAAAATGCAATTATTTATTTTTATACTTAAGGGGGAAATGTTACTAGTGTGTGAAAAAAAAACTGGTTTTATAACACACTCACCCCCCCCACCCCCATCAACTTTCACCATACACCCACCGCACTTGAAAATAATTCTTTTCAATCCCCATCATTCAAACTCACAAATCGCCACTCCTTGTTCTCCTTTCTAGTTAATTTTCTCGCATAAGGTTACAACTAATAATATGTTATACACCTCCTATACAAACACCTTTCCTTAAAAGAATTGAGTTTTCATTTTTGTTTCCCAACTTTTGAACTCGAAAACCCTAAATCTTGAATTAGGGTTTGTCAAATCAAAAGTACGTAAAACTTCAAATTGATTGAGGGGTTTTGTTTGTTCTGATGTGTAGAATACTCGTTCAAATTAGTTTTGTGCATGGTTAACACACGAATATGCTATGATCGATTTTGTGTGTGAAAATTTTGGTATTGGAAAGATTTAGTGTAATTTGATTGTGGGTTTTGTGTTAACTAGTATGTATATGTATCCTTGAATGTATAGGAGCCTTTAAATATCATCCTTGTTTTTTTGCTTCTTGTATGAATGAATAAATGTGCTCATTTTTGTTCATTCTTGATAATTCTATGGATCAATGATGTTATAAATGATCCTATGTGGTAAACACCTAAAATGCATGTTGTTTGATTAAGTCTTGATGTATAAAAATCATGTTAGTATCAATGGTGCCTTTGAAGGCGAATTATCAACTGCCTGTGTAAGGCGAGTTAACAACTCCTTCATAAATTTTCCCCCCCCCGTCCCTACACAATCTCTTCCGTGTAACTCTGTTGAAGAGCCATGTCTCAATCCACAGACAGTCGACTTACGATCCGCTGTACTACGCGACAAACGCTGTGAGGAACGGCATGCCTCACAAGGCGATTTAACAATTCCATAGTAGAGGCGATTTAACAATTCCCTATAGGAGGCGAGTTAACAACATCTTTAGAAGGCGAGTTAACAATGTTGATTCATGAGGCGATTTAACAAATTTATATAGGAGGCGATTAATCAATTCTTTATAGGAGGCGAGTTATCAACCCTGCCTAGGAGGCAATTTATCAATTCCTTAATAGGATACGATTTAGCAATAGATTTTAAGGAATTTTAAGATTGAATTTTTCTGAAGGCAATTTTCAACTCATGTTAGGTAGCTAATTAAATTTGGTTAATTAGGCAATCTAATCAAGTTAAGTAGGCTATTTAAAAGGTTCAATAAGGATATCTGAGCATGTCTTAGGTTTCCTTATTCTCTACAAGTTAGTTTGAATAGGATTCCCAAAAACACTAATTCAGTTGTCTTAATGCCTTTCACGTTATGCCCAATTAAGTTGCCCTTCGGATGAATAGATCTAATTCAATATTGCTAAATGCCTTAATGAGCCTAATCGTTTGAATGATGTCATAACATGGATCATGCTTAAGTATTCAAAGGACCTTATATTGTTTCATATATAAAATTGGTTATATATATAAACTGTATTGGTTAAACTCTTAGCAGAAACATGAATACCACTCAAGCACAACAGAAAGCCCTTGATGATGCTCTTGTTACCCTGACGGACCGTCTTGAGTTCAGGAAATGCAACATGAGACTCAAGACTAACATCAAGCCAAAAGAAGCTACATTTCAAGTGGTACTAGATGCTCTCGCTCTCACTCCATTCTACCGTGCTTTCCGGATCACTGCAGATGTTCCTGCTATATACATGTAAGAATTTTGGGCTACAGTCTCAGTTCACAGGTCATCCATCATATTCACTATTAACAAGAAGAAAGTCTCTCTTGATGTTGATATATTCAGAGACATTCTCCAGTTTTGCCCTAAAATTCTAAGACAAGTGTTTGAAGATCTCCCACTGGAATACGACATTCTCTCTTTCATCAGAGATCTTGGGCACACTAGAGACATTACCTATCTCACTGATGTGAATGTTGACTACTTGCATTTACCATGGAGAGAATTTGCTACCGTCATCAATAAGTGCTTAAGTGGTAAAGAAACAGGAATAGACAAGATTCGTCTGTCCCGTGCTCAAATTCTCTAAGGTATGTTCCATAAGAAGAATATCGATTATGTGTATCTACTCTGGGAAGACTTACTGTTCCAGATTGAAAACAAAGATGCTAAGAAGACAAACAATATTTCATATCCCAGATTCACAAAGATCATCATTGATTACTTCATGCCAAAGGAGCAGTCAATTTCAAAGAGAAACAAGATGTTTTAGCAAATTGCTCAAGATGATACCATGTTTACTTCTATGAGATGTATCTCCAGACATGAAGATACTCAGGTATATGGTACCATTCTTCCAAGGGAATTAACAAACCAAGCAATGTTGGAATCCAAAGCTTACCAGACATACTATGCTTTCGCTTCTAGAGAAAAGGCTCCAAAACTAAAGTATATTCGAAAGAAAACTGATTCAGACACATCTCTCAAGAAGAGGCCCGTTCAAGCTGCTAAAGGTACCAGACTCAAGTCAAAAGCTAAGGTGGCTAAACCTGACAAGAAGAAGCAACCTGCAAAGAAGACAAATGCTAAAGGTTTAGTTGTATTATCTGAGGTTGCAATAACTGAAGCTAAACTAATTAAGCTGGCTACTAAGAGAAGCAAGAAAGACTTTCACGTATCACATGCAAGTGGCTCAGGTGATGGAGTTGACACTCAGTCAAAGGTTCCTGATGAGCAACAACAAAAGAATTATGGTACAGATGAAGGAACTAGTACTATACCAGGGGTTCCCGATGTACCTCCATACGAATCTGAAAGTGATAAAGAGTCTTGGAGAGATAGTGAAGACGAAGATGATAATGATGATGATCATGATAATGATGAGGATGGTGAGAGTAATGATCATGATGATGACAGTGATGATGAAAGAACAGAATCTGACAGTGATGAGATTCCTGATCTAAATTTGACTAATGTAGATAAGACTAAATATAAAGAAGAAGATGTTGATGATCGAGTTCATACTCCTTCAGACTATAAACTCACTGATGAAGAAAAGATTGATGATGAAGAAATAATGGATGATCAAGAAGATGATGAGGTTATAAAGGAGTTGTATGGAGATGTGAATATGAATTTGGGAAATGATGATACTGAGATGACCGATGCTGATCAAGGAGCTTCAGAATAACAAAATGTTTCTCAAGAATCAGGATTTGAGCAAGAAGAAGAAGACGCTTATGTGACTCTTACTCCGGTCTTTGATATATAGAAGGCCGATGAACCTATACAAAGCTCTTATGTCTCCTCCGACTTTACAAGCAAGCTTCTAAATCTTGAGAATCCATCTCCAGCTGACAATGAGATTGCTTCATTGATGGAAACCTCAGCTCATCATGCAACTGCAATTCCTGAAATCACATCCGGCTTCACTACAACTACTCCTCCACCGACTCCGTTCTTCAATCCTCTTCTACAGCAACAAACACCAACTTTTACAACAACAACTTTCATAAATCCAACAGTGACTTTGCTAGAAATTCCTAACTTTGAATCCGTATTCAAGTTTGATCAAAGGGTATCCGCATTAGAATCTAAAATGTCCGAGTTCAATCAAACAAATCAATTTGCTGAAGCTCTCTCTTTAATTATGGGAATTGTTGATACGTACCTTGCTTCCAAGATGAAAGAAGCAGTGGATATGGCTGTTTAACTGCAAACAAACAAGCTTAGAGAAGAAGCTCAAGCCGAGAATCATGAATTTCTCAATCAGGTAGACTCGACCATAAAGACAATAATCAAGGATCAAGTTAAAGCTTAAGTCTCCAAGATCATGCCAAAGATTGAGAAGTACGTAACAGAATCTCTAGGAGCTAAAGTGTTGGTTAGATCGACTAATCAACCTCAGACGTCTTACGCAGTAGCAACTTCACTGTCAGAATTCTAACGG
Source organism: Tanacetum coccineum (assembly GCA_026074375.1). NCBI lineage: Eukaryota > Viridiplantae > Streptophyta > Magnoliopsida > Asterales > Asteraceae > Tanacetum > Tanacetum coccineum. The sequence goes on from BQNB010072876.1 coordinate 29,206, forward strand.
AAGAAGATTCTTATTGATAAAATAAAGACCAATAAATCGATAGACATATCAGACAATCAGAAGAATCTCTACAATGCATTGGTTGAATCATACAATTCTGATAAAGACATCATTTGTAACATCTCGCTCTGATAAACAGACTAAGAGTCACATTATGGTGTCATATCAGAACATAGAAACGCAAGCGACAGACTTTATTAAATAAAATACTAAGTCATGAAACAAAATGACTTCCAAAATTATTAAAATTCCAACAAAGTCTAAATGAAAAGAGATCTTCAAACGAAATAAGTCTTGAACATAAATCCAAGCAAAGTAAATCTATCAAGGGTCGGTCCTCTAAAAGCTTCCTACTCTCAACACTCAAATCCCAGCTTCCCGCTTATTACCTGCCGCAAGAAAAGAAAATGCGACTGAGCTAACGCTCAGTGAACAGATATAATAATAACAACGGTAATAAGATAAAAGAATGAACGGAACGGATCACGAGAATCTGCTTAACAAATGTCATACGAAGTAATAAGCGATAATTAAGAATTAAGGATAACAAAGGAGTGCCCACGAGCTCAACAAATGTCTAATCATGATACATGAATAGACCCTTAAACAAATATAATCAAATAGCCACATAATCAAATGCACATAAGCAAGCAACTCCTGATGTACCAAATATGATATGGGGTGTATTGCATACACACTGCCATTCACTTGAACTGAACAGAACAAAGTTCCTAGGATGCATCCATACGCTCCCAGCAAAACAAAGTCATATCCATATACACAAGTATAATGACGAGTGTACATACATATGTAAGCTAATAATAATCAAATGCGCAAACAAAAGGGAACGCCGTGGTCTAATCACACCGCCACAGATAGTGTCATGCCATTGGTGCATCAATAACATGGCCATGGTACCTCCATGACTAGTTCAAATAGCTCGAGCAAAGATTTAAGCAAACTGAACAAGTTACCAATAATTCGATGAAGACAACGGATCTAATATCATATTCAAACAAAGATCAAAGGAATCATGAATGCGGATATCAAATCAAACAGAATATCAACGAATATCAATAAGTCATGAGTACGGATAGAAAATCAGATGGAATATCAAATGAATATCAACTGAATCAAATAGCTAAGATAATGAATAATCAAGTCAAGAGGTGTCCTTACTAAAATAGACGGAATATCTGTACCTTAACAAACACGAAACAGAGAGAAAGAATACAAAAGCAAGAAATCACCCTCTCTTCACCGAATCTACAAGAATCCATGATTACATATCATTATCTATCTTATTTTATAAGTTTTATCACTTGGACTTACCATATATAGAGTTTAAGTGACCTAATTAAGGTTTCCAAAATTTTCAGAATCTGTCCAGTTTTTAAGGTAAGTTTCCAAGCTTAAAAGACCCATAAAAACACCTTTTAAAAATATACCAAAAATTACAGAGGTTCTCATATATGTTTATTATGTCTATGAATTTTGGCGGATTTTATTTCCATGTTTAAATACCCCTTTTACGCTTGTCACCAAAACTGATCCTGAAATTAATCTAACAGAACCTTCGAAAAGTTGACGTGTAAATTACCTATTTAAACAACTCAGAAAATTCTGAAACAAATCATAGATGTAGCTAATATCATGAAGATTTACCAAATCAAATTTTAGAGGCTAACTCCTTACGGTTTGAGATATAAAAATCAAATACTACTACTGAATTTTTCGGATAGAAATTCCAGATTCGACACTTAATCTTATAAAATCTAAAAATCGACCTTCCCGACCTCCAATTGACATGAGGCTGGATTTTCGAAAAACTAGACTCTTTGAATTTAACTTTAGGCTCAAGAATCATATTAAAACTCATTTTTATCACCAAGATACACCCCGTTGAACATGACCCAAAATTCTGCCCAGAAATTTTAAACATAAAAACCCTAACTTTCACCAATCAAAACAAACCCTAAGGTTTCTAATCTTGTAGTTTTTATTAATAACACATTTAATGATCATCTTAGAGTTTTATTAACATGTTATTAAGCCATATTAATTAGATTAAACCCTCAAGAACTTGACACGTGTTTTCCCATTTTAATAATTTTAAGATTTTATGAAAACTTTGGTGTGAATCATGGAACACAAAGAACGAATTTAAGAGAACATGGAATACCTATGGATTGATGGAGAATAAAAAAGACAAGAACACCAAAGAATAGAAGTCAAGAATTACACAAGCTTGAATAACCAACCGAAATCACCTACACCTTCTTTTTCCTTGTAAACTCTATGGATGAATACATAAGTTTTGGAGGAAAGATTTTTGAGAGAGAATGATGAGGGAGAGAGGAGGGGGACGGTTTATATAAGAGGGAAGAGGGGGAGAAAAGATCTTCTTATTCTTTTAGAAGATTACAAGAGATTTAGTCAAATCTCTATCAAGGGTCGGTCCTCTAAAAGTTTCCTACTCTCAACACTCAAATCCCAGCTTCCCGCTTATTACCTGCCGCAGGAAAAGAAAATGCGGCTGAGCTAACGCTCAGTGAACATATATAATAATAACAACGGTAATAAGATAAAAGAATGAACAGAACGGATCACGAGAATCTGCTTAACAAATGTCATACGAAGTAATAAGCGATAATTAAGAATTAAAGATAACAGAGGAGTGCCCACGAGCTCAACACATGTCTAATCATGATACATGAATAGACCCTTAAACAGATAAAATCAAATAGCCACATAATCAAATGTACACAAGCAAGCAACTCCTGATGTACCAAATGCGATATGGGGTGTATTGCACACACACTACCATTCACCTGAACTGAATGGAACAAAGTACCTAGGATGCATCCATACGCTCCATGCAAACCAAAGTCATATCCATATACACAAGTACAATGACGAGTGTACATAAATGTAAGCTAATAATAATCAAAGGCCATCATTCAAAAGGAAACATCGTGGACCAATCACACCGCCACGGATAGTGTCATGCTGGTATGTGCTTAATTACACATACCTTTTTCCTTTAAAAACGAGCTAAAATAACCAAAAACGGACTTAAAATGCCAAAT
>BQNB010072877.1:0-14495 GCA_026074375.1 Tanacetum coccineum
CTATGAATTTTACATTCATTCAAGTGCTTTCATTTATATGATCAGAAATGTGAAAACCAACAAACTCATAAAGATAGAAATGACATTGCATTGCATGCATAACTCTTTTCCTTGCCATGCATAAGTCTAATCGTTGCATTGAATTGTAAAATCATCAAAACCATCTCAACTGAAAATCTTGCGCTATCAACTCAGAAAAAGAAAAAAAAAGTTCTCAACTTTAAATATTGCTCGATCAACTCAGTAAAAGACAAAAAAAAATGTTCTCAACTTTGTTACATGCGCGATTAACTTTTTATAATTTTTTTTAAAATTCGTAATTTTGATTGTGCGATCGACACGTGTTCTTCGAGTTCTCAACTTACCATGTTGCGCGATCAACATGGTTGGTTTGGAAAAATATTTTTTTCACGGTTGAAGCAAGAAAAGTCGATTTCAAAATGGTTTATTTGGTAATTTTCGCTTACAAGTTATATAACGTGCAACATCCCTAATTTGACTTTGGCTCAGGATATTATTAATAATGAACACATGCCAGTATGGCAGTATGCCACCATATATCTCAGTTTTGGTCCTCATTGATTTGAAAAAAGTAGACAAATGGGAAACATATTCGTGGTGCTAACTCCTTTGGTTCACGGGCTCGTAAAGTTAGCCGCCGGATTAACACCCCAGACTATAGAGATAGAGCCCGGCACTACAATGAATGTATGGGTTCCAAAAGAAATCGTCACCAAAAAAGACGGGAATATCGTTTACATACCTCCTACCAAGCCTGCGGTCGTACTCCTCCACTCTTTTGCCATGGATGGTATCTTCACATGGTTCTTACAAGTTTTGGCATTGGGTCGAGAGTACTCAGTGTACGTGCCTGACTTTTTGTTCTTTGGTGGTTCAATCACCAATAGAAACGAGAGGTCAGCAAGTTTCCAGGCCGAGTTTGTGGCCAAAGGGTTGGGGAAGTTACAAGTGGAGAAGGTGACACTTGTAGGGTTAAGTTATGGAGGCATGGTCGGGTTTAAGATGGCTAAGTTGTACCCAGATTTGGTCAAGTCTTTTGTTGCTTCTGATACCGTCATAGAGCTGACTGAATCTATTAGCATTGATGCCTATCAGCGACTTGGTTTGTCAAGTTGGTCTGACCTTTTGATGCCCACGACCGTAGAGGGGTTGGAGATGATGTTTTCGGTTGGTCTTCATAAACTCCCATGGGTTCCAAAATTTATTTATCGAGATTTTCTTGAGGTACACATTTCTTGTAATTTTGCTAGCTACATCATGTTACATACCTGAATACATGCGTCTACTAGAAACAAACGATCATCCATTAGTGGGAGTAACAATATTCTCGTCGAATAAATGAATCGCCTACATGTCACTCAAACATTGTCATGTACACTTTAGGCCAATCAAGTTACCAAGATTCATTCAAAAAAGAAAAGAAAAGAAAAAAAATCAAGTTAACAAAAATACAAATGTAAAAAAATCATGTACACTTTATGAATTCCGAGTAGTAAATAAAAGCAATCACATAGTATTAAACTTGGCACATCTATTTTTAAATCAAAAATTGACATGAAATCACTAAAGAAATTATTCTTTATTTCTCTTCAAGTTATTACTCCCTCCGTCCCACATTAAGTGTCCACTTGACTTTTTCAAAGTCTTTTTTCTTCAACTTTGACCTTAATGATTTCTTCTTATGTTATATGATACTTGATGCAAGATATATGAACGGATAGAGTTTTGAATATATTTTTCGTTGGTAAAATTTTCGTTCAATATTATATAACACAAATAAAAATATTTATGGTCAAAGTTGAGGAAAAAAGACTTAAAAGATTCCATTATGGACACTTAATATGGGACGGAGGGAGTAGTATTTACAATATTTGCAATGTTCTTTTACACAAAGTCAAGGATGAGTTGCAGAAAAAAAAACAAAGTATGATATGTCGAAATTTGATCACTCTAGCAATTTCAGGTGATGTTCAACAATCGCAAAGAGAGAAATGAACTCTTAGAGGAATTGGTCGTTCCAGATGAAGAAGCTATGGATACCAACTACTCTCAGGTATTAACTTTAAGGGCATATAAATCACGATCGAGTTAGCAAATAATTAATTATAAACGTCTTCGCATAAAAAAATTATCATGTGAAAGAAGTATATTTTCAAAAATGATTAAGTGTATTTGTTTGTAAATCTTAAAAAATTATGATGATATGAATAATACTCCGTATTTTATTAATATGATTTTTCTGCAGATGATATATATGTTATGGGGTGACGATGACAAGATATTTCTTTCTGACCTTGCTAGGACAATGAAAAAGTAAGTTAATCAAAACCCATTATGTTGGGGACGGCGAAAAGAAGAAACTCATTAACCGTAAAAAATCGAATAATTAATACGTATAAAATCTTATAATTAATGCGTATGCATGTTTGTTCGAAAGTTAGAAAAAGACAAATTTACCTTTTGATAATGATTTAATGTTTCATATAGTTTGTAAATAATAATTTTGATTAAAGGTAAATATAATAAAATTACGGCAATTTCCACTAGTATATATAGACGTGGACAATTAATTTTAGACGAATCTAAAAACAAAATTGAACAATACAATTGTAACGGGGAACACATGCAGCATTATAATAAGGGCAAGCATCACCCATGGGATGCATATATGCATGTGTAATATCTATCAAAAAGTAATACCACTAACACTTTTTAATTTACCTACTCTGACTGCATTCTAATTAAGATTCGTTATTGTTTCATGACCCATACCTTAACCCTAAACTTAACTTTTAATTGTTGGGATGCATTTTTTACTGTTTTGGATTTGACGTACGGTTTCAAATTATATTTCAATCAGCTTTTTAAGTAAGTAGGAAAACGTTATTAACCTAACCACATGATTGTGACAATTTAGCCAATTGGGTGAAAAAGCGACACTGGATTGGGTGAAGGATGCAGGACACTTGTCTCCGTTAGAGAAACCGTTCTCATATAACGAGCGTCTCAAATGTTTTCTTGAACGTGTGACAAAGGATTAATGAGTGGACAACGTTTTATTGAACTTGCGACGAAGGTTTAAGTGATTTCTACTTACTATTTCTTTCGGTTATCATTAGTAGCATGTATATTCTATAGGAAGTTATGTACCTAATAAATGTGTTGGTAACTGAGATTTGGAATACAATTGGTGAATTTGGGTGTTTAAGCTTTGTTTGCATTAATGAAAATGGATAAAATATGATTTCAGTTTATTATCGATGATATACATATGATACAGTAACACCTTGTCTGATATTTGTTTGTTTGGATACCCTCTCTTTAAGCATTTTTGTTTAACTTGAGAGATTTTCCAAACGTTTTGAGAATAAGAGGAATTTTGTCACTTAAATAATTTAAATTTATTTTCATATTCGTGAATGTCAATAAGAACAAAGGGTTAATTATTTGAAAATGCATTATACTTGTCACTTTTTTGTTATTGTGTGTACTGAACTTTCTTTTCTTATTGTGTGTATCGAACTTTCAAATTTCGACCTTTGTGTGTATTTTTGACCATTTTACCCTTACTTTTTTCAAAATTCGAAGGGTAAAATGGTCATTTTACATGGCTAGAATAGTGACAAAATACACACAAAGGTCGAAATTTAAAAGTTCAGTACATACAATAAGAAAAAAAAAGTTCAATACACACAATAACAAAAAGTGACAAGTATGATACATTTTCAAGTAATTATCCCAAGAACAAACTACAGAAACTGATTTTACAACGACTCAAACATGACACAGTCCTTCATGGCTAGGGGCAGAGTTTGAGTTCTAAAATTTCTATGTATCATAAAAAAAGTTGGACAATTATGGCAACAAACTTGAAGTTCGATTGCGGAATGCTAGATCGCAGGTTGTATCGAGCACAAGTAGCAACCTTCAAACGATACCCGTTGAAGAACAAATAAACGAAAAGAACGACATGACTATAAAGAACCGAACGGTTAAGTTTTATTAATACATTGACTCAGTTACAAAGGAAAGAATAAAAGAGTGCGTGTGCGTTTCTCTTCACCCCTCACCTCCTTTTATAGAGGTAAGGGGTAAAACCGACTAAGATACCTTAGCCGGCTCAAACAATCACCCTAACAATATTACACGTTTACTTGCCTTGCAAGGCAAGTAAACTTACAAAGAAAGCTACCATAATTGAAACCTACCATAACTAGACTTTGTAACTAATAACTAACAATTTCCACCTTAGTGACAAGACTTGTTAATCCCGACACCGAGTATCTCCATGCAATACTTGAACTTCAGATCTAGAACCACCTTTGTGAAAGCGTCAGTTGTATGTATTATCTTCCATGCCTATCTTTGCCACTTCAATCTCTTTAGACTCCACGTCTCCCTGATGAAGTGATATCTCACGTTGATATGCTTCGTCCTCTCATAAAACATTACATTTCTTGAGAGTTGAATTGCACCTTGATTATCAAAATTCACAACCACTTACCTCAGGTTTACTCCCAGCTCGATTAGTGGACCTTTAAGCCAAATGCTTTCCTTAACAGCTTCTATAAGCGCCATATACTCCGCCTCTGTAGTAGATAATGCAACAACATACTGCAGAGTTGCTTTCCAACTCACTACACATCCATGTACCATAAACACGTACTTGGTTATCGACCTACCTTTGTCAGGCTCAAAAGCATAATCTGCATCCACGAAACTGTCAACATCCACGTGCTTCCTTTAATCTCTACCATACACTAGACCTAGATTAGCAGTGCCCTTCAAGTACTTCAAAATCCACTTCACTGCCTCCCAATGGTTTTTACCTGGATTTGCTAAATTCGTCGCTCACAATGCTAGCAGCGTACGCAATATCTAGTATAGTGCAAACCATCAAGTACATTAAGCTACCTACAACATTCTCATATGGGACCTTACTCATTCTTTCCACATCTCAGTCAGTCGACGGACAATCCTTCAAAGATACCTTGAAGTATGCTCCCAATGGCACAAAGATCGACTTGCCATTAGCCACTCTGAATTTATTCAGAATTTTCGGCACGTATCCCGACTGAGACACCTTCAGGGTTCGGCTACCCGTATCCGTGACAATCTCCATACCAAGTATCTTCCTAGTTGGACCTAGTTCTTTCATATCAAACTCTTTTTGTAGTAGTACCTTAGTGTATTCAATCTCAGACTTGCTTTTACAAGCAATCAACATATCATCTACATACAATGTGGAAAAATAGAAGGGGGTTGAATAGTTTTACCGTTTAAAATTAGCTTTTTGAAAGTTAGTTTTGATATTATGTGAAGTTTGACGATATTGATGTTTGTATGATTTATAAAGTAAGTAAAGAATGAAAGAATAGAAAGTAGAGAGTAAGAAAGATAATACCAGGACACAAGTGTTTATAGTGGTTCGGCTACAAGGACACCTTCTTTGCCCCACTCTACTCCTTGAGTCACCGACTCGAGAGTTCGTAAACACTAGTCACTAATCTCCTTTAACCGGCGGAGAAGCCTCACAACGTCGCTTACACCTTTTTAACGGTACAAAGCTAAATACTGGATTCTAACAAAGGTAGAATCAACCCGATGCAATCACACTTCTTTTACAAGGATGATGAATGAAACTACAACAACTAAATGATATACAAGATACAACAAAATGATCTTGAGATGATGGAGATGCGAAACAAGGTTGCTTGAACTTGATCGTCTCGTATGCTATTTTAGAAATTTCTTCTACAAAGAGAATTACCTATAAATGAAGTATGAAACTATCTAGAACTGAAAAAGAGAGAATTATCAAATTATAAGAGAGATAAGAATGAGAATGGGTGAGTAAAACATGAGAAATGGCTTGTATTTATAGGCATAATATGGTACTGTAGCACGGTTCTGATGGTTCCTTCTACAGAAGGGAACCGTACAATATAAGCCAATGGAATCGGCTTTCCATGTAGCCCGGTTCTAGGTGGTTCCTTTTACCAAATGGAATCGACCAGTGTAAAATGATGGAACCGACAACTTGACACACAATCCGAATTTTAGATTGTCAAATCTTGAAATATCATGTGTAATCTTGGTAGATTTTCCTAAGATATGGTAAGATGATTATGTCATTAATGATTTAAAGAATTAAAAATATCAAAATTCTAAGATATGAAATATATATTGTTAGCCTTAATTTTATTGAGTCAATAAAGGAAGCTCGTTCCCGTGTTCAAGACCTCACTTCGGGGGAGATTGTTAGCCTCAATTTATTGAGTCGAACAAGGAAGCTCGGTCACTCTACGATGGAGCTTCGGTCTTTAATTAGTTAACGTTGTAATAAGATAATATCGGGAATCGGGCTCGATAGTTAATCTAATATTGTATATGTTTCGGGTTTAATCCCAAGCAAAACCCGAGCCCGGGTCCTAGTTAAATATCCCGCGCGTCACATTAAATGTGTAGGGGTATATATATATTTAGATATTTTCTAAAAATATCTAAATATATATAGATATTTTCTTTTTAGAAAATATCTAGTTTTCATTTTCAATATATCTTTTTTTTCTCTCATCTCTCTCTCTTCTCTCTCACTCTTTTCTATCATCTCTCTTTCTCCTTTCTTGATTCGATTTAAGTTAGGAAACAACGAAAAAAAAGTTCACTAATGTGAAACCGCTTGGGATGGTTTTATTAAGGTCATTAGAACACCGTCCTTTCTAGTCGAGGGAACCAACTCCTGTACATAAAGTCAGGATTTTGACTTTTTTTAAAATCATTAGTATAAACATAATCAAGATACTTTGCAGGAAATAAAAATGCACAACATAATCACTTTATAGAACATATATTCCTTGTGATAAAATTATCAACCATTCTTGAGACATTTGGTCTAATACAAAAATGGAAAAACTAAGGACAAGGACTAGTTCTTAGATAGAAGAAAGAAAATACAAAGGTATTTATAATTATTTCCTACTCTAAACCAATATAGGGGTGGTTTTTGTAAGCGAGAACATCAAGGTGCTCAAGAATGTGGTTGAGGATAAACCTCATTTCCTCATAGAGGTCGTTGACAATCACTTGAGTGCGTTGACAATGATCGTAAAACATTTTATGAGTGAGAACGGGAAAGGGATTGTTGGGTCCTAATGGCAGAAGATGTGGTGGCATTGGTGGAAGAGGTGGTTCCATGATGGGAAGAGGCGGTGGTTAGTTCGCTAGGTGCTCGATAGTTTCAAAAGAGGGTTGTGGTGGTGGCGGATTGGTGGTCCAGGGAGGTAAATCCTCGAGTGAATAAAAAAATAGGTGAGGTTATGTGCGAGGAGTAGAGATGATTAATTCAACATGATCTAAGTTAATAGCCAATGGAGAGGTTTGTTTGACGGTTGTGATGTGTGCCGGGTGGTGAGAAGTTAAAGGATGAGGAGTTGTTTTGGGAGTACTTATGAGTGACTTGGTGAGATTCCTGGTGAGGTATTGGGGAAAGGGGTGGGAAGAACTTAGGGACTTTATGGTGGAGCCGTTTGGTAGTCGGTGGGAGGATACAAGTTTTGATAAGGTGTTGAAGTGGGTCGAGCGTTGACTAGGCAACAAGCTCGGACACTTATTCTGGTGGTTCTCTTGAACGCATTGACATTCTTTTTGTCATTGTTTGACTTCGGCATGGTTAAGGTTAGTAAGGTTCTTTGAAAAAGATGGGTGAAAGGGTATTTGGAACTAGAGATCTATCTATAAAACAAATTTTATAGTATTAAATGCTTTATCTTCCAAATTAGGTAAAATCCTAATGATTAGAATTGCTTAAAGGTTAACTTCTAAGGCCTATTAGCTGAGAATAGGTTGAAAGTGGAGGGAAAAGAGGTTTTTGAAGTTTAAAAATCGCTATGCACAGTCCACTGACCAGCCGGTTCCATGTGCAGAATGGAACCGGCCTTCGATATTGAAGGGAACCGGCGATCTGCAGAATGCAGAGAGCATTAACATTTTAAATAACATGATAGAAAAGTAAAGAGTTCTAGTGTGTGCCTATATGAAACAATTTGGAGGTGCGGTTATCTCGACTCAAAAGGAAAATATAATTATGAGATAACCCAAAGTCTCATTGATTTAATGTTGCAACGATTGAATGTACCCGGAAATACATATTGATTATGTATTCTTTTAGCATTCAAGAGACATATGAGATGCATGAAAGAAAATGTTTTTATTTTGTATTAAACAATGTAAAAATCATTTTGAGTGTGTCATAGTCGTGAGAAAGTTTTTTTTGAGAATATTGGTCACATTCGGGTTTAAATGATAGGAAACAAGATTTTAACAATGCATATGCATACATAGTAGTATATTGATAAGTGTAGAATACACATATCCGTTTGTACCTAAAATAACCCAATTAAACCCAAAACAGACTAAAAATGGCAAAAATATGCTTGTATTTGTGTTTTGTGTGTGCATGTATGGATAAGTCAAAAAATCGCAAGAAAACAGTCAAAAACGGGCAAGCACGGGCACGAGAATCAGAAGAGTTCAAAAAAAGAAGCCCAAAGAATCCCTAGCCGAAGCCAGGAAAAAGCCAAAGCCTTAGTCAAAATCATTCCAGCCTACAGTCAATCTGTCAATAAAAGTCAACAAAAACCAAAACCATAGCCCACGTCCTTTTATAACAACCACAAGGGCCAATCTTGTAAATCCCGAAAGTTATTTATAACTAGAAAATGGGAGAAAGAACACAAGGGCCATATTTGCAAATTCACCAAAGTCCAATAGTTTTAAACTGTCAATAATTGGGCGCGAAGGTTGTTACTATTTCAACCTTTCTTACACGTTTCACCATCCGGGTAAATCAAAGGGGTTTCCAAATTAAAGGGTGCTTAGGTCAATTCATGAGCTCTCTAACACAAATGAAGGGAAATTTCAGTCTATTTATCAGGGGGATACTTACCTCTCCCAATCCATAGGGCCACGTCTACAATGGTGATAAGCAACAATTTAAGTGGGTTTTATGCTAAAACCTCACAAAAAGAAGCACAAACGTAACATCAATGGAATGACCACGATGGCATAAAAATTTCTTTTCCCAGGTGTCCACAGTTTGATCAAACGGGCCCACAATTGGATGTTAAATGATTGATGAAATGATTTGGTTGAGGATTTGAAAGTTTGGAGAGCAGAGCTAGAGATCCTAGAAGCTTCTTTCAGGACCTATAAATAGGCCTCACTTCTCACACACAGAAGAGGGGGTTTTTTTTTTATATCTAGTTTTTTAGTAATTTAGTCTAGCTTAAATTTCGTAATTTTTCTTAAATGTAATTTTTCCTTAAAGTTGTATCTCCTTTTCTAGGTAATGTATTCAGTAACTTTTATTAAGAAATTTAGTTTAATTCATTCATAAGCTCTATTTTTCTTTTTCATAAGCTCTTCGAATATGCTAAGTCGTCTAAATAAGCTAATATGTTAATTTAAAGCTCTTTCAGTATATAAGCTGAAATAGAGGCTATTTGAATTCAGTATTAATCTTACCTAAACCTTTAAATCAGTTTAATCTATCATGGATCTTATTGGATTAGAGCTTTTGGAAGGGGATCTTAAATTGGAAGAGATCCCAAGGACTTCTCTTCTCTCTCTCTCTAAACCTTTATCTCTTTTCTCTTTTCTAGTTTCTAGTGATTGAATCGTGTTATATGAAGTGTTAAATCGGGATCCTACATATATGTGCTCTAGATTTTTTACTTGTAACGATTTTATGAATTGTTATTGACAAAACACGAGAAGATCGTAAGATAAAAATAAATGTTTTTACCGGTTTATTTGTATTAACAAACTCCCCATTTTTGTTGATGACAAAACATAAAATTATTGGAACTAAAAATTAGAGCGAGAAGTTAAATTGAAGTCTTTTTACTTTTTACTTCCCTTCTCCCTCTTTTTGTCGAAACAAAAAGTTCTAGATATGAGATGCAATGGTATAAGTATGAGTTGATCCGAAGTAAATCGAATGAAAATGAGAGTTGATTAGGAGAGAATCAAGATTCAATGCTCCCCCTTGACGGAGGCATCCTCTTAAGAGAGGGAATCATTCAAAGAAATGTAATGCTACAAAAAAAATATTAGCGAATTTAGTGCAATCTCCCCCTTGCTTTGAGAGTACCTAGAAGACAAAAGGTTAGAATCAAGAACCAAAAGTTGCTACTGTAGAACCGGCTGGGACGATTCTATCTAAGGAATGGAACCGTCCTTCCTAGTCTATGGAACCGGCTTCTGTACACAAAAGTCAGAATTTTGACTTTTTGAAAATTGTTAGTATAAACATAATCAAGATACTTTGCATGAAAAAAGCACAATACAATCATTTTATAGAACATATGATCCTTGTGATAAAATTATCAACCATTCTTGAGACATTTGGTCTATTACAAAAATAGGAAAAACTAAAGGACTAGTTCTTAGATAGACGAAAGAAAATACAAAGAAATTTTTATTTATTTCCTACACTAAACCACACTAAGGGTGGTTTTTGTAAGCGATAACATCGAGGCGCTCGAGAATGTGGTTGAGTATAAACCTTATTTCCTCACAGAGGTCGTGGACAGTCACTTGAGTGCGTTGACAATGATCGCAAAACATTTCATGAGTGAGAACGGGAAAGGGATTGTTGGGTCCTAATGGCGGATGAAGTGGTGGCATTGGTGGAAGATGTGGTTCCATGACGGGAAGAGGCGGTGGTTGGTTAGCTAGGCGCTCGATAGTTTTAAAAGAAGGTTGCGGTGGTGGCAGATTGGTGGTCCGAGGAGGTGAATTCTCGAGTGAATTGAAGAATGGGTGAGGTGATGTGGGAGGAGTAGAGAAGATTAGTTCAACGGGATCTAAGTTAATAGCCAATGGAGAGGTTTGTTTGGACGGTTGTGATGGTGCCGGTGGTAGAGAAGTCAATGGTGGAGGGGTTGTTTTGGGAGTGTTCAAGAGATGACATGGGGAGATTCCTGGTGAAGTGATTAAAGAAGGAGGTGGAGACACAATAGGACTTAATGGTGGGGCCGTTTTGTAGTCGGTGGGAGGCGACAAGTTTTGATAAGGTGGATAAGTGGGTCGAGGGTTGACTAGGTAACAAGCACGAACACTTATTCGGGCGGTTCTTTTGAACGCATTGACATTCTTTTTGTCATTGTTTGACTTCAGCATGGTTAAGGTTAGTAAGATTCTTTGAAAGAGATGGATGAAAGGGTGTTTAGGATAAGAGAGGTATTTATAGAACAAATCTCATAGTTATTAAATGCTTTATCTTCCAAATTAGGTAAAATCCTAATGATTAGATCTTGCTTAAAGGTCAACTACTATGGCCTATTATTAGGGAATAGGTTGAATTTAAAGGGAGAGAGTGGAACTTGAAGTTTAAAATTCGTTATACAGTCCACTGGTCAGTCGGTTCTGCCGGTTTCATTTATAGAATAGAACCGGCCTTCATTAATGAAGGGAACCGGCTGTCTGTTGTTTATAGCAAACAATGGTGTTTGGATGAGGTGAAGGCATTGCAAAGAGATGTTTAGAAACATGTTTTAAGGTTTTATTTAGAAAGATCTAGTGTGTGCCTATATGTAAACAATGTGGAGGTGCAGTTATCTCGACTCAAAAGAAAAATATAATATTGAGATAACCCGAAGTCTCCTTGATTTGATGTAGCTACGATTGAACGTACCCGGAAAGGCACATTGATTATGTTTTTTCCTTTAGCATTCAAGAGACATATGATGCATGAATGAAAACGTTTTTATTTTGTATTAAACAATGCAAGAAAAAGTTTTATGTGTGTCCTATTCGTGAGAATGGTTTTTGAAGATGCTTTCGGGTTTTTGAGTAAAGAAAAGATTTTCATTATGCGAATGCATACATATAGTATATACTAAGAATACATATAGTATAAGGATGAAAAATTCTCAAAAGTTTGATTTTTGAGTGCAAAAATAGAATCCTAGACTCAGAAAGAAGAAAAAGATTCGTACCTTGGTGGATTATTAGGAGTTTGGTTCAATGAGACCAAGACCTAGTCTAAGAAGGTTGAAAGGTTCTCATTTGAGGGGTTTAGTTAGAATATCAGCAATGTTGTCTTCGAAGGATATCTTCTCAATTGAGATTTTTCCTTTTTGGACATTATCACGAATGAAGTGATATCGGATTTCTATATGCTTGGTACGGGAATGGAGAACGGGGTTCTTACTTAGGTCGATGGCACCTTTATTGTCACAAAGAACGGGTATGTCATCTAGTTTAATGTCATAATCAACTAAGGCTTGTTTCATCCATAAAGCTTGTTGGCAAGCTTTTTCGGCTGATACGTACTCGGCTTTAATGGTGGAAATGGCTAGGGCGATTTGCTTCTTGGAGAACCACGATGTGAGGCAACATCCCATGAATGTGCACACACCGCTTGTACTTTTGCGATTGACATAGTCTCCCACATGACCAGAATCGGCGTAAACTATGGTTTCTACACCCGTTCCTTTGGGATACCATAAACCTAAATGTGTTGTTCCCTTAATATATCTAAAAATCCTTTTAACGCTTCAAGGTGTGATGTTTTGGGATTGATGCATATTAATTGTTAAAATTAAATTTGCATGTTTTAAATTTATAAAACTCGTCTACCGATATCTACACGCACTAACGAGCAGATAATCTAGTCGTGTGTAGTGCAGGATTGGTGTTAGAAATACAAAACAGTATTGGTCACTTTTAATATGTCGTTAAGTAGCTCGTAGTTAATATTTGGAACTTAGCTAAGCTAACTGGGCTAAGCCCATGGGACACAAGCCCATGACCGGCCAAGTAAAGAACATAATGTAATAACCAGTGATTTTCCTAAGTTACAGTCTTCTATAATGCTATGACTTTATATTTTCATATTACTATCTCATTGAATTTCTATATCATAACTCATATTTTGACTTTTGTTGACTTTTACTATACGTAAAACAGTTATGGTATAACCGGATGTCAACCAAAAATTTTCTATAATTATAAATCATTTTTTATTTCAAATTATCACTTTCTGAACATTTATGTTTGCATTGGTCATTTACCAGAAAATATTCCCGCGCGCAGCGAAAAACGTCACACAACGCGTACCGGCACGACAATAGTTAAAAATTACATTTAAATTACTCTATTATACTCTTATAAACTTAGTTTTTATTAAACATGTCATATTTCATAAGAACCTTAATAAAATGTGAAAAACGGGTTTACGTTTACATTTAAAGAAACAAGAAACTACACAAAAATTCAAATTTATTAAAGCTTGGGATTCCCTTTGCTTTGGATCCCATTCAACCGGCCCCCATGGGAGACACACGACACATTTTAGGGATCATGTTTTATGTACAAATTATCCATTTCCTTCATTTCAAACTTACACACTAAAATGCCAAAAACACACACATCAAAAACTCTCTCTTTTCCTCTCTTCTTCTTGGGTCGGACGAACACACAAACACACCAAAACTATACATTTTTCATATTGTTTTAAGAACATAGAAGCTTGGATATACTCGGGTTAAGTTCTAGTGATCGTTTGGGTAAATAAACAACTTTTGGGTTGTTTGGGTAGTTTTAATCTCCTCATAAAACCCTTATTTGTAAGTCTTCATTTTCTCAATCTTTTTGTACTTTTGTGTTCATTATCATGCATATACACTAGTTGTACAAACATTTTTCTAAAAATCTAAGTTTTAAAAGTTACAAAATCATAAAATGTAAATGTTTGGTTCAAATGGGTTAAAAAGAAAGCATAAGAAAAGTATCATTGTAATATTATGGTTGTGTTGGTGAAATAAAATATGGTGTCGAAAATGCTTATAACTTATTTCGGCTTATTAATAAGCATACGAGTGCTTATTAGGGCTTATTTTAGTCTCGACATAAAAAGGAAACAAAGAAAAGTTGTTTTGGTCCTTTAAAACATTGGGTTATTTATAGGCTTACAAATAAGGGTTTTAAACTTACAAATAAGGATTTTGTACTCTTGTAGGCTTTTTGTACTTTTAGTGCCTATTTTCGTGGCGTATTTTTGATACTAAAAAGGGTTTTAAACTTATTAGCTTATTTATAGGCTTTTTGTAGCTTATTTATGCTTGTTTGACTCTCGAACCAAAAAGGTGAAATAAGCCGTAGCTTATTTCGACTTCTATAGGTCTCGACCTATTTTTAGTGTGTTTGGTTTGGCTTATTTTTATAAAACATGTAGCTTATTAGCTTATTTGATGCTTAATGGTCTTATTGTAAGTATATAAGTTATCATTAAGTATGGCTTTGGCTAGTTGGGTTAACCGGCCTAACAAGGCCCAATGATATTTCGGCTTATTTTGTGACTAAGTATTTTGGCTTATTTTACTACTTATTCGAGTCTACTTATTTTGGGATTGAGTCGTGCTTATTGGATTTGGTCTATTTGGTTTGTGGCTTATTGAGGTTTCGGC
>BQNB010072877.1:15719-32294 GCA_026074375.1 Tanacetum coccineum
ATGTATAAGTGTTTTAACATGATGCTTAAGAGTAAACATATATATGAACAAATTAGGGTTTCTAAAAGTTTTCTTATTAAGTTAGATGTGAAAGTATTGCAAGGACTTGTGCTCTTGATACTATGGACTCTCTTGGACAAAACATGACCTAATGGACCTAATATATGTAAGACATAAGATATTAAGGGTTCTAATGGGTTTGTAACAAAGTGGTAAAGCTAAAAAGTCCTAAAAACAAGTTTTAAACACATTTTGGAAAACAAATATCTTAAGGGGCTGTTTGTAATTCGAAATTTACATATATGTTTTATGATTTTATAAAATACTACATGTCACAAGGATCGAGGGGTCATAAAGAACTCGAAAAACCGATTAATAACGAAGAAGATACGCCATTTACAAGTTTACGATAGTTAATACTTTTATAAAACAATTTTTATAAAAAGTACTATTCATTACAGAAACTTATACTTTATAAACATCAATAATATGATAAAACTTTCAATTACGAGAACGTGTTCGAAAGAATCACTAAAAACGGAGCTATAACGAATAAGATACGGCAAAAACGGGTTTTACGTTAATTAAAAGTATAAAAACGATAATATAGCTGTTATGAACAGTAAAAACACTATTCATCACAGAATCTCAAAAACCTAAAAATATGATTTTATGATCACTCGTCTTAATACGAAAGCGGGGGCGTAAGAAACGCGAGAAACGGGCTTAAAACGACAAAGTTATGTCATTTTTACTAACGGCGTAATTATAAACGTTTTTACTTTATAATGACGATTTCACTTAAACAAATAGATGGTGATATAGCTATATAGATTATATATGTTATTAGTTATCGAAGTGCTATATTACTAGGGAATTTCATAATGAGGCTTCTTCGGATGGCGTATTGACGAGTTGTTGGATTTACGATTTAAAGTGTCCTAACTCCTCGTACGTCATGTCATGACCTCTTCAATTATGATAGCCCGAACGATAGTACGATGATAACTATATAGGATTATATACAGTTGTTGTTAGACAACGTACTTGAATACTGATTCGACCTATATTAACTAGGTTGCATTCGAGCGTTAGCGTGACGCGTTTTTACTTGGGATATTTTGTTATCAGTTTACTCACTCAAGGTGAGTTCATAGCCCCATGTTTTACAATTATTAAATTACAAGTTTTTGGGGTGAGAAACATATGCATGTTTTACAAATTGGACGCAAGTGTACATTTTATCATGATTACGTTTTGCCTAAGTAGCGATAACCCACTATGCCCATGAATCATGAACTGTCAATTACTGGAATGTGAGCGCGAATGATTATAGATAGATCTATTTGGGATTGACCTCCCCGTTCGGGTGACTAGCTATCACTGGAAACGAACGTATATCATGTCGGATACTGGATGTTACGGGTTGAACATCATCACGGGCAATGTAGGCAATATTTATATATTGTATTCAATTATGTCGAGCTTCGGTGTCATGAGCTTAGGTAAACGTAATTACATTTTGTGATGTCTGCATCTGTTGCATTATCACTGGGAAAGTCTTGCGGTCCTGCATATACATTTACATAAACCTATGAAATTCACCAACTTTATGTTGACGTTTTTAAATGCAATGTTTTTCAGGAGGTCATTAAGCACGAGGTGCGAAGGATACATTGGTGGTTATATTATGAAGTCATGCATTAAAGATTTAGTCGCATTACATTTTGTGTATCTGTTATGGGCTGGAAATCTTTGTAATAATAACAAGTAAACAAGTAAAGCTTCGGGCTTTTGTAACACATACTTTATTAAATCCAATGTATCAGTTTTAAACGACTTTTTGGTCGTTCTTATATTATCTTGTGTTGTTGATCTGAGAAGTAACACGCCCCGGACCCTTATTCCGCTGCGACCTAATTTGGGGGTGTTACAACGAAGCTCTTCTCGCCCCACTCTACTCCCCGAGTATCCGACTCGAGATTTCACTATGTCAATAAGTTCTCTTCAATCGGAGAAAACCGTTACACGTCGCTTATACCAATTTCTGACACTAAGCTAGATGTCGAGTCCTAATCTTAGCCAGAACCAATCTACCACTTCACTAGTGTATTTTAAGGACTAAAATACTAACCGACACACATACAATACTTCCGGACTTATACACTATCCGGATCTACACAACTACACAAGAATGAGAAAAAATAAACCGAATCTAGAAGAAAGTAATAAAGGTTACGTATAGACACACTAAACTACAACACTTCGTTTCTTGGCGAATACGAGTGTTCTTCTCTTTCACTTGAGGAAAGAAAGAATGGATCACCTGTTAAACAAGATTAAACAAGTTTATGATCAAAGATTTAGAGAGATGCAGAGAGAGATTTAGAACAAAGAAAAATGTGAGCATAAAGTTGGAAAATAGTTAGGAATAGTCCAGTATTTATAAGCAAGAGAGAGGAGCGTCTCCATTGTGGACGGTCCCTTAAATATGGGACGATCCCAATAATTAGGACCGTCCACTATTTGGTGTCGTCATTAGTAGACTATCCCTTTATTGGTTTTATTGGGGAAATGTTTTTCCGGTAAAGGTGGAATCTTTTTAGGGGGGAAACCATATTTCAAATTTATTTATTAAATAAAACATTTCTTTTAATTACAAAAATATTTTGTATAAATTTATTTTTGTAAAAAGGTTTTGTTACATTTATAAAAATGTAAAGTTTAATATAAGATATAACACCCCGTGTTTTAGGGTCATTTACGACGTCAATAAATTCACTATGTATTTTTAGTATTGTACGCGTTTGCTTTAAATCGTAATCATTAAGTTAAATCGCGTAAGCTAGAAATGATCATTCAATGTAAACGGTCATCAAACAATTAAATGTTTACATCAAGCAAGTGTTAAGTAATGATTTTGAGGATAATTATTAACTTTGTTTAATTTATTTTATTGGTTACGTAAATTGTGTACGTTTCGCGATAAAATTTCATTTAGATATACCCGGAACCACCATAATTAATCTACGCTTCAACAAATGCTTATTTTTATTTTCAATGACCAAAGTTTATAAAACTTTACCATATTTATACAAATGGGATGCCCCATATATCAATAAATGGACCAAGACATACAAATTGCAAGTATACATTTTAATTAACAAGACTACACTTACATTATAACTTATACTTTCATATTTGCAAGTAATACTTTCATTTTTTTTACCAAGATAATGTCTAGCCAACACAACCCTTGAATTCATGGGATGATCTACACTTCAAGAGATATAAGAACATAAGCTTTAATTACCAAGGACAACGTACAAGATGAGTTAGTAAAGACTTAAGGCATGACTAGTGGTTTTGACCACTAGTCATCCCTAAAACCCTCATTTTTGCTCCCTATTGTGCCGTCCCCCCCCCCCCCTTGACCAAATGACTTATGGTCTTTGTTTTCTACAACTAGACTAACACTTATATCATATATATACTTGCACTCTTGAAAGATAAACACACATTGTATTTCACTTGATAAAAATCAAACTCCATTCTCCCTTTTCCCTCTTTGAAGGCCACAACAACAAACATCCCTTTTATATAATTCATAGCTTGATTTTCCAAGACCATACACACATACCTACATCATATCTAAGATGTCTTAAGTTGTTTGCAAGGGTTGGTTAAAGGTTTACAAGTATTGAAGCAAGTATTGCAAGATTAGGGTTTCTAGTTGGATTAGGGTTTTCTAAGCTTGTAAGCTTTGGTTTTATATCTAAACAAGGGTTTGGATATTGTGGTCTACCATCATACATCACTCTAAGGTTATCTAAAAGCCCTCATCTTTTCATAATTATGATTTTATGTGTATATTAGTTTTATTTAGCAAAATCACCATTAGGATACTTTTAAACATGTAAAAAGAGTTTTTACTTGTGATCATCATTTTGTACACTTTTTCATATGTTATGTGATTGGTAATATCATGATATAATAGGATTATAAGTATTGTAACATGTTGGTTAAGTGTAAAAATGTATATGTATAAACTAGTAAGTAAAGTTACATAAGAAAGTTTATGATTTAATAGCCTTGTTAAGAACTTGTTAACTTGGACAAATGGACAAATGATGGACCTATGGACTATATAATATATATGACATAGTATATTAAGAGTTACAAAGGACTTGTGGTAAATTATGAAGTTAAAAAGTATATAAAAACAAAGTTATACAAAAACCAAAAGAATATTGATAGTGACTATTTTTTTGGCATGATTTTTTTAGGCATGGATTTTATATTTTATAAACATACTACGTCTCATGACGATTCCAAAAAGGTAAGAAACTCGAAAAACGGATTAATAACGAAAAAGATACGTAGTTTACGAGTTTTACGATAATAACCAGAGTTATAATTTTTTTTTATAAAAACTTGTTATAAAAATTCTACAAACAGAAGGTTTGGTATTTTTATTAAATCACACATATTTTTAGGATTCCAAAACAATAAGAAACGTAATTTTTCAATTAAAAACGAAGAAGTTATGAATTACGCGAGTTTATATACTTAAAATGTATAAAAATACTTTTATAAAACTATTTTTATAAAAGTTACTATTCATCTCAGGAACATTTGTTTTTGTAAACCTCATAAATAAATAGAACTTTCAATTACGAGATCGTGCTCGAAAGAATTACTAAAAACGGAGCTAAAACGAATAAAATACGGCGTTTACGATAATTAAAGTTTATAAAAGTAATTTTATAAACTATGAACAGTAAAATTTACTATTCATCAGCAGACCCAAATGTATAAAATGTGATAATTTTGATACACCTTTCAATTACAAAGACGTGCTCGAAGGAATCGCTAAAATCGGGTTTAAAACGAATAAGTTATTACATTTACGGGTTTTACGATCACTAAATCTATATAAATAAATTTATAAACTGATATGAACAGTAAAAGTTACTGTTCATCAGTGGACTCAAAACCTAAAAATGTCATATTTTGATACATCGTCTTAATACGAAAGCGTGGACATAAGAAACGCAAGAAACGGACTTGAAACGTGAAAGTTATGTCATTTTTACCAAAGGTATATTATAAACTTTAAACTTTAAAAATAGATTTTCACCTAAAACAATTAGATACGATTACGCTATATAAATTATATCTGGTATAGTTACCCAAAGTATTAGTACTTATACGACCGATATTGGATTAGTTTCACTCAAAATCATTACCGTGACGCATTTTCTGTGATATACTTGATATACGCTCACTAATGATGAGTTCATAGCCCCACGTTTTACATGATTTGTTTTATAAGTTTTTGGGGTGAGAAACATGCACTGTTTTATAATTGGACACAAGTGGATAAGTTTTGCATCATGATTACGTGTTGCCTAAGTAGCGATAACCCAAGTTGTGCCCATTATCATGAACTGTCAATTACTGGATTGTGAGCGCGAATGTTATGAATAGATCTATTGGGATTGACATCCCCGTTCGGGTGCAAGGGATACATTGGTGGTTTTGATTTGGATATCATGAATTAAAGATTTTGTGGCATTACATTTGATGGGCTAGAAATCTGTGTATTTTGAACAAGTGAACAAGTGAAGCTTCGGGCTTATGTAACAAATGCTTTGTTAAATCCAATGTATCGATTTCAAATGACTTTTTGGTCGTTCTATATATATCTTGTGTTATTGATCATTGAAGTAACACGCCCCGGACTCTTATTTCGCTGCGACCCAATTTGGGGGTGTTACAGATTGGTATCAAGAGCCAAGGTTATAGAGAACCAGGTCAAATATTTTTGCTGGACTATAACCATTTTTAAACATTGTATACATACAAAGGGATTTTTACGGGACATACATACATACACTACTTGTTGCATTAGTTGGTTAAGACTAGATGCATTCATGATTGATATACATGTTATGATATAAATGTATATTACTATAAGGGTCTTATATTAAATACTAATATAAGCTATTTTGGATTTTCAGATACGGTCATGTCAGATTTAGATGAATCTACGGTTACATACACAGAGGTGTCCAGTCCGTTCGAGGGCTTATCAAACATTGGATCACCAGGAGTTGTTGGACCTGAGCACGAGGGACTGCGCCCTGGATGCTAGATGACCCGTATGTGCAGGTCGCCTTACATGCCCCGCCATCACCAGACTACATACCTGAACCTGAGGAGCCACAGTCACCACCCCTACCAGACTTTGTCCCAGAGCCGATATATTCCGAGTATATGCCGCAGGAGGATGAGGTGTTTTCGGCTGAGGAGCAGCCACTGCCTGCTGCTGCCTCACCCACTGCTCAGTCACCAGATTATGTTCCGGAGTCCGATCCTGAGGCAAACCCAGAGGAGGATGACGACGAGGACCCTGAGGAGGATCCTATCGATTATCCTGCCGACGGAAGAGATGACGGCGATGACGAGGATGAGTCATCAGAGGATGATGAGGATGATGATGAGGTTGACATCGAGGCCGATGATGATGTACGCCAAGTTCTCCAAGTGTGAATTCTGGATTTCTGGGTACAATTCCTCGTGTCACGGATGAATGTCGAGGGTATTCACGTTGACCCTGCCAAGATTGAAATCTATAAGATTGGGCATCTCCAAAAACACCAACAGAGATTCGCCATTTTTTAGGCCTTGCCGCTATTATAGAAGTTCATCTAAGGTTTTCATAGATTGGCCAAGACAATGACCAATAACCCCAAAAGTGTGTCAAGTTTGATGGGGTGATAAACAAGAGCAATTTTTCAAGCTGTTGAAGCGAAGCTGTGCAGTGCACCATCCTGGCCTTAAACCTAAGGGGAGCGAGATTTTCATGCATACTAGGATGCTTTAAAGAAGGGTTTGGGCGCTGTGTTGATGCAAAGAGAAAAAGGTGATTTCTTATGCATCACGCCAGTTAAAAATTCATGAGAAGAACTATACGACTCATGATTTGGAATTGGAGCAGTAGTGTTCGCTTCAAGACATTTGAGGCACTATCTGTACAGAACCAAGTGCACGATGTTCACTGATCATAAAAGTTTACAACACATTCTTGTTCAGAAGGAATTAAATATGAGGCAACGTCACTGGTTAGAGTTGCTGAGTGATTACGATTGCGAAATACGTTAGATCACCTTGGGAAGGCGAATGTTGTTGCTCGTTGCTCCGGAGCAGGAAGGAACAAAGAACCCACTAAGGGTTTGGCCTTAGTGATGGACCTATTGGCTTGGATCTTTCCTCAAATCTTGAAAGCTCAGACTGAAGCACGAAAGCCGGAGAACATCAAAGAAGGAGGATGTTGGAGGTATATTGGTTGAGAATTCAAAAGATCCGGAGAAACTAGACGGAAAAAGTTGAAACAACGTACGTATGGGAACTAATGTGCTTAAATGGCAGGAGTTGGTACCTGGTTATGGGTCTTAAGGATGTGATCCATGCCACGAGTCCCACAAGTCTAATTACTCTATTCATCCGGGTTCGACAGATGTACAGGATATGAAGAAACTTTATTGGTGGCCCAATATGAAAGCTAATATGCCACCTATGTTAGCAAGGGTTTAGGACTCTGTTGCTAAGGTCAAGGCCGAACATCAGAGACCATCGAGTTTGTTAGTACAACCCGAGATACCTCAATGGAAGTGGGACAACATCACGATGGATTTTGTCACGAAGCTTCCTAAGTCGTCATAAGGATATGACACTATTTGGGTGATCGTTGACCGACTTACAAAGTCTGCCATTTTTATGCCAATGAGGGAAACAGATCCTATGGATAAACTGGCAAGAATGTACCTAAAGGAGGTAGTCACGAAGCATGGAATACCTGTTTCAATTTCTGTATAACCGCTGACCCTCGGTTCCATCAAATTCTAGAGTTACTTCAGAAGCTTTAGGTAAAGTTTAGAATGAGTACTGATATCATCGGATACCGCGGATAAAGCGAGAGAAAACCATCCAAACTCTTGAGGAATACGGCTACGTACTTGCGGTAATCGACTTTGGAAATGGTTGGGTTAAACATTTGCCATTGGTCGAGTTTTCATACAATAACAGTTATCATGCTAGCATTAAGGCTGCACCGTTTGAAGCACTTTATGGTCAAAAGTGTCGTTCACCCGTGTGTTGGGCCGAGGTTGGACAAGTTCAACTCACTGGCAGAATTTGTGACGAAGAAACAACGGAGAGGATCATCCCAAATTAAACAATAGTATTCAAACCGCTCGCGATCGACAAAAGGGCTACCGCTGATTTAAAGCGTAAACCGGGTTTCAAGTTGGAGATAAAGTTAGGCTAAAGGTTTTTGCCTTGGAAAGGGGTCGAACGTTTGGCAAAGGGGGAAGTTAAACTCCTCAGATATGTCGGACCTTTCAAAGTGTTGAAAAAGGTTGGGCGTTGCTTACAAGCTTGAGCTTCCTCAAGAGCTGAGTAGGTCCACAATATCGTTCATATTTCCTATTGTAAGAAATGTTATTTCTGACGATCCTTTAGTCGTTCGTTGGAAGGACTGCAAAGTGGATGCCCAGCTTCATTTTGTTGATAGCTATAGAAATCATGGATCGCGAAGTCAAAAATTGAGGCGAAGCCGTGTCCCAATTGTCAAGGTTCGATGGAACTCTAGGCGGGGTCCTGAGTTTACGTGGGAACGTGAAGATCAATTCAGGAAGAAATATCCACACCTCTTCACCAAGACCGCACCATCATCAAGTGCCGAGTGGATTACGCCTGAGGACCAGGACTCCATTTAACGGGGGAAGCTATAACAACTCATGTTTGTAGGTCATTGTATGACATTATTTAAATCACTAATTATTTTAAGGGTTTTACGCGTTGTTTTAAATCATAATCGTTAAGCTAAATCGCGTAAACTGAAAATAATCATACAATGTAAACGGGCATTAAACAATTAAATGTTTACATCAACAAGTGTTATATGATTATTTAGAGGATAATTATTATCATTGCACATTTTATTTTTATTGGTTACGTTAAGTGTTTACGTTTCGCGATAAAGTACGTTTAAGCCTTCCCGGAAGCACGTTAACTTATCTACGCTTCATCAAATACCCAAAATTTATACCCAATACTTAAAGTTTATTTAAAACTTCAAGTATTTATCACTTTATACATATTCATTATGAAGGAATTCAAATCATAAACTTACAATGTACAAGTTATACATTTTTCCAAGTCTATACTACATTATACTTCAAATAATGCAAGAATACATTATATAAATGGTCAAATGCATATCTAACTTATACATATACATAAATTTCGTGTAATATGACTAGGAAAGCCAAGATGAGACCAAGAACCATCACAAATATCTTCCTAAAAGATCTAGCATGCAACTTGAACCATGACTCATCTATGACTAGCCAAAACTTATCAGATAAGCCCTAGGCTTCTTAATAGCTTGGGGGGGGCGCCACCTTGCATTGCGTCCACTTGACACAAATATCTTCTCCAAGTAGTATAAATACCATGCATATGTGAGCTAAGAAGGCATAACACATTTTCCTTATAAAAGAAATCACAAAATCTCTTCCTTTGTTCTCGTTATACCCCATGGCTCAATACCCTCTCCAAACCAAATACATAGCTTGATTTTCTATCATTATACAAGCATACACACATCATATCTAAGGTTTTATTTGTCAAGAAGGTTTCAACGTGTTGGTTAACAATTGAGGAATAATCAAAGAAAAGAAAGAAAAAGGGTTAACTTGGGGGAAATAATTAGGGTTTTCATTCTAATTTTTTCAAGCCAAGAGTTTAAATCACAAGGGTGTGATTGGTTTTATTTTCCTCTACTCATCCACACAGGTTATTATATAAAGCTTAATAATTTCATAACTAAGATTTTATGTGTTAATATGTTATATTAGCTAAAATACAATTTAGGTTGTACTCTTGAAATAGTAAAATGAATATTTACTTCATATCATTGTTTTGTACACTTATTTACATGTCATATGGATGATAATATTATGTTAAAAGGAATGTATAAGTGTTTTAACATGTTGGTTAAGTATAAACATGTTTAAGTGCAAATTAGGGTTTCTAAAAGTCAACTTATGAGTTACAAGTGAAAATGGTAAAATAACATGTTAATCTTGTTATCTTGGACTCACATGAACAAAACATGACCTAATGGACCTAATATATGTAAGACATAAAGATATTAAGGGTTCTATGGGTTTAAACAACATGTGGTAAACAAAAAAAATTCCTAAAAACAAGTTTTAAACACATTTTGAATGTAAATATCTTAGGGGCTTGTTTGTATTCGAAAATTTACATATATGTTTTATGATTTTATAAAATACTACCATGTCACAAGGATCGAGGGGTCATAAAGAAATCGAAAAAACCGATGAATAACGAGAAGATACGCTATTTACAAATTTGCGATAGTTAATACTTTTATAAATCAATTTTAATAAAAAGTTGCTATTCACCACAGAAAACTTATTACTTTATAAAAACAATCAATAATATGATAAAACTTTCAATTACGAGAACGTGTTCGAAAGAATCGCTAAAAACGGAGCTATAACGAATAAGATACGACAAAAACGGGTTTTACGTTAATTAAAAGTATAAAAATGATTATATAGCTGTTATGAACAGTAAAAACACTATTCATTCAACAGAATCTCAAAAACCTAAAAATGTGTTTTTTAATGATTCACTCGTCTTAATACAAAAGCTTGGGCGTAAGAAAGCTGAGAACGAGCTTAAAACGGACAAAAAGTTATGTCTTATACTAAAAAGCGTAATTATAAACGTTTTACTTATAATGACGATTTCACTTAAACAATAGATGGTGATATAGCTATATATATATATATATATATATATATATATATATATATATATATATATATGTGTGTGTGTGTGTGTGTGTGTGTGTGTGTGTGTGTTATTAGTTATCAAAGTGCTATATTACTAGGAAATTTCATAATAAGGCTTTTTCGGATGGCGTATTGACGAGTTGTTGGATTTACGATTTAAAGTGTCCTAACTCTCGTACGTCATCATGTCTTAATGACTCTTAATTTGATAGCCCCCCCCCCTCCCACCCCCCCCCCCCCCCCCCCCCCCCCCCCTGAACGATAGTTACGATGATAACTATTAGGATTTATATACAGTTGTTGTTACGACAACGTTTACTTGAATATTTTTTTTTTTTTTTTTTTTTTTTTTTTATTTTTTTTTTTACTGATTCGGACTAATTAACTAGCTTGCATTCGGGCGTTAGCGTGGAAGCGGTTTTTACTTGGGATATTTTTATCTGTTACTCACATCAAGTGAGTTCAAAGCCCCATGTTTTACATTATTAATTTAAAGTTTTTTGGGGTGGAGAAAACATATGCTTGTTTTACAAATTGGAGCAAGTGTTACATTTTATCATGATTATGTTTTTGCCTAAGTAGCGATATCCACTCTATGCCCATTGAATCAAGAACTGTCATTTACGGAATGTGAGCGAGAATGATTATAGATAGATCTTATTTGGGATTGACCTCCCGTTCGGGTGACTAGCTTTCACTGGAAACGAACCGTTATCATGTCGGATTACTGTATGTTACGGGTTGAACATCATCCGGGCAGTGTAGCAAATATTTATATATTGATATTCAATTTGTCGAGCTTCGGTGTCATGAGCTTAGGTAACGTAATTACTTTTTGTGATGTCTGCATTGTTGCATTATCATGGGAAAGTCTTGCGATATGTATATTACATTTACATAAACCTATGAAATTCACCAACTTTATGTTGACATTTTTAAATGCAATGTTTTTTAGGTCATTAAGCACGAGGTGTGAAGGATACATTGGTGGTTATATTATGAAGTCATGCATTAAAGATTTAGTCGCATTACATTTTATGTATCTGTTATGGGCTGGAAATCTTTGTAATAATAACAAGTAAAAACAAGTAAAGCTTCGGGCTTTTGTAACACATACTTTATTAAATCCAATGTATCAGTTTTAAACGACTTTTTGGTCGTTCTTATATTATCTTGTCTTGTTGATCTGAGAAGTAACACGCCCCGGACCCTTATTCCGCTGCGACCCAATTTGGGGGTGTTACATGGTGTGTTTATTGGTTTTGGTTATTTAAGTAATCATATGTTCAGGCTTAATATTGTCAATGATAATATTGGTTCAGCCTTTATATCAACCTTTAAACTAAATGATTTAATCTTATGGCATGCTGGACTGGGCCATGTCCACTTTAAGAGGATGTAAGATATGTTAAAGGATGGGTTAATCCCAGCTTTTGACATGGACACTGAAAAGTGTAAGACTTGCATGCTGACCAAAATAACTAAGAAACCATTTCAAAATGTAAAACATAAAACTAAAGTTTTGGAGCTGATCCATAGTGATCTGTGTGATTTACATGCTACTCCCTCTTTAGGGAATAAGAAATACTTTGTGACATTTATTGATGATGCTTCAAGGTTTTGCTATGTTTATTTATTACATTCGGCATTAGATAAATTCAAAGTATTCAAAACTATCCAGTTGATTTACAACAAGGGTCCCAAATCAAAAGATATAGGACTGACAGGGGAGGGGTGTTACATGGGACTCTGTATTTTTAGTTGTTGGTATTATCCATGCACACCGGTGCGGCCTGTACCCTATACTCCACAACAAAATGGTATATCTGAAAGGAAAAATAGAGTACTAAAAGAGATGGTTAATACCATGTTGTCCTACTCAGGACTGAGTCAAGGGTTCTAGGGTGAAGCTATGCTAACAGCTTGCTATTTATTAAATAGGGTTCCTAATAAAAGGAACAGGATAACCCCTTATGAACTATGGACTAAAAGAAAACCAAACCTGAACTACCTCAGGGTTTGGGGTTATAGGGCAGTTGTAAGACTCCCTGATCCAAAGCTAAAAACTTTGGGTGAAAGAGGCATTAATGCTTCCTTCGTTGGTATGCTGAGCATTCATGCTTTTATGGTTCTTTTTATTGAACCTAATGATTCAGTTGCAATTAACTCAATAATTGAATCAAGGGATGCTATATTTGATGAGAATAGATTCTCTTCAGTCCCTAGACCAAGTCTCAGGATTCTAAATGGAACTGAAGACATTGGTGGTTCAGTGGTCCCTGAAGAGGTCACTAAAGAGGTTGTTCAGCAACTTGAACCTGAGCTTAGAAAAAGCAAAAGGAATAGGAATCCAAAGAATTTTGGACCTGAATTTCAATTATACTTTAATTGTTGGAAAACAAGGTAATGAGGTCTCTGACCAAACTTTCCTATTGATTTCAATGTTGAGGATGATCCCAAGACATTTGATGAAGCAATGAAGTCCCAAGATGTTGCTTTTTGGAAAGAAGCAATTAATGATGAGATGGATTCCATCATGGGCAACAACACTTGGGTGTTGGCTGATCTACCTCCAGGTTGCAAACCTCTTAGTTGCAAATGGATCTTCAAAAGAAAACTAAGGGTAGATGGAACTATTGAAAAGTTCAAGGCATAGCTAGTCATTCAGGGCTTTAAACAAAAGTCGGGAATAGACTACTTTGATACTTATGCTCCAATGGCTCGTATTAGTACCAAAAGACTGTTGATTGCTATGGTATCAATTCACAATATGATTATTCATCAGATGGATGTGAAGACAGATTTCTTGAATGGTGACTTGGAAGAGGAGGTTTATAGGAATCAACCTTAGGGATTCATCATGTATGGAAATGAAAACAAGTTGTTTAAACTGATTAAGTCTCTATATGGACTGAAGCAGGCACCTAAGCAATGGCATCAAAAGTTTGATGAAGTGGTTTTGTCTAATGGTTATTTACTTAACCAAGCTGACAAATGTGTATATAGCAAATTTGATGAAACTGGTAAAGGAGTTATCATTTGCCTATATGTCGATGACATGTTGATCTTTGGCACTGACCAAGTTTAGGTTGACCTAACAAAGGAATTTTTGTCATCAAGGTTCTCTATGAAGGACATGGGGAAGGCTGATGTTATCTTGGGTATAAGGATTAAACATGAAAGTAATTGAATAGCAATTTCTCAGTCTCATTATATTGAGAAGGTACTGAAGAAATTCAATTACTTTGAATGCACTCCAGTAAGTACTCCTATGGATACAAGTGAGAAGTTGATGCTAATAATCGTAAGGCTGTATCTCAATAAGTATTCTAATAGGTGATTGGCTGATTAATGTTGCCATGACTTGTACAAGGCTGATATGTTTTTGGTGTGGGTAAATAGAGAAGTATATAGTAATACTGGTACTCAGTAAGGCAAGCAATTTAGCGGGTAGAAGTACTTAAAGAAAAACCATGGACTAAGTTTGAAATATAGTGGTATCCTTCAATTTTAGAAGGATACACTATGCAAGGCTGGATCAGTAATACGAATAGAAAATTCATCTTCCAGAGGCTGGTAATTCCTGACTTGGGGGTGGTGTAATTCTTAGGTACCAATACAATCTGGCATCACAGGTTCAACAATAGAATCTAAATTTGTGGCTCTAGCAGCTACTGGTAAGGAAGCTAAATGGTTAGAAAACTTGCTCCTTGAGATTCTATTGTGGTCTAAACCTATAGCACATATTTCTATCCACCGTGATAGTGTTGCTACTATTAGCATAAAGGCTTATTGCCTAAGGTTACAATGGGAAAGTCTAGTATTCGTAGGTATCTGGCATAGCAGATTCAGGAGCTTATCATGAATGGAGTGATATTCTTATAGAGTTTGTTAGGTCTCAACAAAATTTAGTGATGACTTGACGAAAGGACTGGTGAGACTTGGTTATAAGTTCCTGAAGGGAATGGGGTAGTTATGAAAAGGATATTACAGTAGGAGCTGCTATGATACTTGCCAATGTCTTAGTTTTTACTCCTAAACCATCAAAGCATTACCTTAACATTACAAAAAGAAATGTGGTTGAGGTTTTCCGTAAGGATACGGTTTCATTAGCTTAACATTATTGTTATTCAATTCCGTAATGTAATTTTTAATTTCGTAATGTAATTTTCAATTCCGTAATGTAATTTTCAAATTTGAAATCAAACAACTACTATTCCAACGGATACTATTCGAACTATATGTTTTAAAACGTATCTGTGTTGTATTTTTAAATTCCGTCAAGTTCATGTTTTTTATTTCCGTAATTTGTTTCTGTCTTTTCTTTTGTGTATTTTTATTTCCGTATTTTAATTTGTAAAATGTTTAATTATTAATGTAATGTTTTTAAAAAAAATAAAAATTGTTCGGTGTCCTCTGCGGTCACCACTACATGTGTTTGGTCACTGTGTGGTCTAAGAGAGAGAAAACTGAGTTGACGCTGACATAGCGGTGTCCTCTGCGAATTTAGTGCAATTGTGGGAATTGGATCATACATGGAAATGGGTTTGGAGGTACGGAGTGTACACCCATCAAGTCACTGATTTTTCCTGACTCTTTTAGTGGTTTGATTAAATGGGTGTTTATTTGCCTATATAAGTGGCAGATTTGACTGCATTAATTGACCATATTTAATTTGGTCATGAAATCATGATTCCTAAATTATTGAGGATAATTGATTTGACTGCATTATTTAACCATATTTAATTTGGTCATGAAATCACTAATTCCTAAATTATGGAGGATAATTATGGAAGAGATTAATTGGCCATTAATCTCTCATTAATTCCATTATTAGGTTTTGAGTAAATCCCTATAAACAGGGATCACAATTGCATGGAAAAACACACAGAAAAAAAAAACTTATAGAAACGCAGGGTTCATGATCTGTGCCTTGAACAAGAACAAACACTTGGTTTTATCCCAAGGAGGTATTCGTGTAACCAAGACATAGGGTCGAATAATCTTCTTTAGAAAGTGATTATACGACTTCAGGTGATATCCGGTAACCATCTTGGTAATTAGCTAGGCTATTGATTGTCTTCACCCTGATCTGGGATTTACTACAACCAACAATCAAAGAAGATATTTTGTGATAATCAATGGATGCTGCTGCTATGAAACAGATGACTTCAAACTTTGCCAAGCTTGACAAGTTTGAAGGGGTGAACTTTATAAGATGGCAGAAGAAGATGTACTTCTTGCTTTCCAGCATGAGTGTGGTGTATGTGTTAACTACTTCTATTCCTGAAGATGGTAGTGATGATGCAACCAGGGAAAAAATCAGGAAAAGGAATAAGTGGGATAATGATGACTATGTCTGCAGTGGTCTAATCCTCAAAGGTATGTTTGATCTTTTGTTTGATATTTACTAAAATATTAAATCTTGAAAAGAACTATGGAATTCCTTGGAGGCCAAATATATGGCTGAGGATGC
This sequence comes from Tanacetum coccineum, assembly GCA_026074375.1. Classification (NCBI taxonomy): domain Eukaryota; kingdom Viridiplantae; phylum Streptophyta; class Magnoliopsida; order Asterales; family Asteraceae; genus Tanacetum; species Tanacetum coccineum. The sequence goes on from BQNB010072877.1 coordinate 32,091, forward strand.
ATCAAGTAAGAAGGTCCTTGTTACCAATTACAAAATGACTGATTCAAGACCAGTTATTGAACAATACAATGAACTTCTTGGAATACTTGGTAGATTTATGGTATGTGCTTAATTATACATGCCATTTTCTATTAAAATCGGACTTAAAAGACTAAAAACGTACCAAAATACATCGTATTTGTATGTTTTGCATTTGTATTGTGC
>BQNB010072878.1:11821-32294 GCA_026074375.1 Tanacetum coccineum
TTGTGTTATGATTATGAATGCTTTTGATGTCACACCATATTTGTAATACTTCTACCCTTTCGGGTCGGGGCGTTACATAGTTTATGGTTTTTATAAATTATCAAACTTCAAGTTCTTTTAGTAAATAATAAAGAAAAAAAATTATTTATGGATGAATAGTAAAAACGGGAATAGTAAAAAAAAAAGTCCAAGTTGGGCTCAAACTTGTAGAAAGGGGTTATCCATTAGGCCTATATAAGCAAACCAATGATTAGAAAATACAGATTTTTTTCTCCCCTTTCTCCTTGGTCGACCGAATCCTCAAGAGAAAGAAAAAAAAAGTTTTTTATTTTATTTTTTTATATCAAGTTATTAAGGTAATCATTCTATTCCTAGTTTAATCTTTTTAGTTATCATGTTAATTTATGTAATCTAAACATGATGGATTAAGTTTTATCATAAAATTAATTAGGTTTTATTAATTAGGGTTTCAAGTTTTCTGTAAATTTATGTAATTAAACTAATTAGGATTGATTAGGGTTTAATTAGAAGCATGATGGTGTAATCGGTTAGGGTTAGTTCGCGTTAAATCATGATTTAAGTTTGAGCAGAATTTTGAGTCATGTTGTTCAGTTGATATCTCGATATTGGTAATGATATTTTTGATGAATCTTATGAGTTTTGATAAGTTCATAGACTCTATTTTCCAAAAAGTCCGGCCTCGAACAATTTTGAGTTCGGAAAGTCATTCAAATGTCTTTCGCAAGAAAAGTTATCTAAACAGTAAATACGGGTCATATTTGGGTCTAATTTCGGGAGGTAAAACCACTACTTAAAATTTGAAACAAGCTTAGACCTTTTATAGAAGTTAAGTTTCATGTGTCTATTAAAAATCCTCCAAAGGAAATCGTCTAATTAGTTGTCTAAGTATGGTTTTTAGGGTCATACTTTTTAGTGTGCGATCAGGTCCGAATTAGGACAGTTTTGAAGTTTGATTTTATTTGAGGTGGTTACACATATAACTAATGATTGAGAATCACATGGTAGTTAGTAAACACATAAGAGAACATGTGTGATTTTTGGTTTGAATTATGGGAATGTTTAAGTGGTGCGTTTAGGTCGCATAAGTGAGTGTAAAATTCTGCTTAAAACCAGAAAATACAAAGTGTAGTGTTAAAGTATAAATGACTTATGTAAGAGTGGTAAAGGTTTAAAACAAGTATAAGACTATGGTAGATAGCTTAGACATCCATCATAGTTGATGTCACATCATATTGGGTTGAATGCCTAATTGATGGTAACTTATTATGTGTTTATATTGTTTAGATTGTTCGTGAAATTTTGTAAAGTTTTGTGGATCTTTTAGAAGCTAGCATTCAGGTGAGTTTCATAGCCCTTTTTTCTCGGTGTGTGTGGGGTGAAAATGATGCTATGTGTTAAACTATTTTAATTGCTGTGATTATTTGCTACATGTTATTGCTTCGTGATTTGTTCGGTAGGGAGTGGTCTTTACTACTCAACTCAAACCAACTGAAGGGTTGAAATAATACCTACTGGATTGTGTGATACACTCCATGGCTTAGTGATCAATTAGAGTGGGTTTTGTGGTATGCTCCATGGCTTAGTGATCAATTGGAGTAGTTTGTGATTAGTTCGGTTGGGAGTTGTCTTTACTACTCAACTCAAACCAACTAAAGGGTTGAAATAATACTCACTGATGTGTGGTCCAGGCCTAAGTATAAGTTCCAGCTGGTAGACTTTTAGGTGCGTAAGTGACATATGGATCGGGGGTAACGTTCCTACCTAATTGTTGTAATGGATCGGGGGTAACGTTCCTACCCAGTTGTTGAAATGGATCATGGGTAACGTTCCTACCCAGTATGTGGATTGCATGTTAGCATAAGTGTCCTATATTGTTTTGATAATCGCAGTAATTGGTTTTGAAAAAGTTATAAAGTGAGTCTTAAACCTATGACTCTCACCAACCTTTGTGTTGACGTTTTAAGCATCATTTTCAGGTGAGCATGATGGAAATAAGATTGAAAGAAGTGGCTAGTAAGAGACCATAGGATGTCATGAAGATTTTTATTTCTTGTCTTGAATTTTGCATTGATTGAATTTGAATAATTGTTGCATGTCTTTCTATTGGCGAGAACTTTCGTCTCATCGATAAAGACGCCTTTTGGATTTTTGGTTAGGTTTTGGGTATTGTTATGACACTATGTGTCTTTGCTTTACTTTAGCTTTCATTTTAGTATTCTCTATAGAGACACCGTGTGTTGTGATGATATCCATTCTCGTTATGCCTCGCGTTTCCGCCTTGGCGGGGTGTGACAGATTGGTATCAGAGCCTATGGTTATAGAGAACTAGGTGGTTGAGCCTAGACTATAGCTTAAGGGTCCCTCATATAGTTGCATTTTAGTGCATAAGTGTTTGTGTACGTATATACCGTATGTTCTCGCTACTTTAAAGCTTTGAAATTCTTCCTATTTTGAATTACTACTATATAATATGAAATATATACTTTTTCATTATGGGGATCTAATAGTATATACCCCTTTGTTATTATTTTAGTCATGTCTTCCCCTACCCCTAGGAGGTATCGTTGGGAGATTGTTTACCTTACTGGACCCGCGGAGTTGGGTGACTTTTGAGAGAGAAAAGTCAAACCCAAGCGAGGCCCAACATAAGTTTATTTCATTTTCTACCTCGATGCGTTGCTATAATCGAGGATTGCTTTTATATTTTGGGTCACGATGTGACTTCTGTTTTCGTTTGGTCGATTGGGATTTTATGGTTCGTTAGATGGATTATCATGTTTGAGTTATATTTGGATTATTATTAAGTGCTATGTGGTAGATGTGTGTTATCATTGAGATGTGTGGTCTTGGAAGTAAGTATACGTGTGCAAAAGGTGCAATTATAATTATGGTCGCGAACATAATTATAAAGGTGTCACACACGTGGACTTGTGACTTTGATTGCATTAATCAGTGTTGCTTGTATGTATTATGTAAGGATGTAAGTCTAGATAATTGTATAGATTGTAGTGTAGATGTGATGTGAGATCCTGTTGAGGATGGTTGTATGGTTAGAGAATTCTTCTCTTAACCATTTGAGCGATTATAAAGGATCGAGTTGATAATTTAAAATATGATCTAATCGACTCAATGTGCTGAAAAGTAAGAAAAGGTTTTATGGCTCGATCTTATACCCAACAACATCTTAATTTCACGACGATTCTAAAGTCATAAGGTGGTTAGGTTAGGAATCAATCCTATGATCCAACCAGAACCGGAGGATCTACCCGTTCTCGTTCGGGGTTTTGCTTGTTTTCCTTTGTTAAAGGTGACTATACTTTGTGGTTGGTTCTAGACATTGGTATGCGATGTGTCTTATGGTTTGTTTGTTGCAAGAGTTCTTGTCGTGTTCGTTTTCAAGTAAATTTATATTCTGGTATTGGAATTTTAAGGTATTTTGGAGGTCTATATTGCTCTCATGATGTTTTTTTTTGTTGTGAGACCTAAATTCATTTGAAAGTAACGTTTGTTGAAGTTGATACATATTGTTTAGGTGTTAAAACTTCTTTTAACAATAAATTATATAATATAAAATGCAACACATTTTTTTCAAATTCATCTTTTGATTTTTTTATGAAACTTGTAATTAAAATAAGTTTATGAAAATTTTATTTAAATTTATTTTTACACTTAAAATTATTTGCATTATTAACTAAGGTGATTCTATTGTTTTAAAATGATTGGTATAAGGTTATGAGGGAAAGTTTCCTTGGGTATCGGTTTTGGTACAAAGGCTCTTAATCTTTTAATTAATGGGTCGTGGTACATGGTATTATTCATTGGGGGTATTTCTAGGAATCGTTGATGCATTTGTTAGGTTGGAGGTTTGTTCTTCTTGTCGACGTTTACATTGGGTTGTTTTTTTTCTTTTTGGAATCGTGTGATTTTTGGGTCCATACCAATTGGTGCATGTGAAGTTGAAATTTCCTCATGGCGTGGTGCTAGAGTTGATGTTAGGACGTATCTTCTAGGTGGTGCGATTGATGGTAGCGAAGCGAATGGAATTATTCGCGATCCCAAGTTAGAATTAGAGAGTTCTCGTTTTACTTTTGATTTAGTACATCTTAGTTATGAGAGTGTTGATGTAGTCGTAGGAGAGAGTGGTGTTGAGGACATAAGGATGAGTTGGTATGCCAACGAGAAGGTGTTAAAAATGCCTGGTAATTTGGAGAGTGCTTAAAGGTTGTGAGAAAACGAATATAGAGGATACGAGGTCAGTAGGAGTCAAGGAAGATGAGTTGAGATTATTGTGCTATCTTTGTGTATGTGAGCCTATAAAAAGTGTTCCTAAGGAATTAGTAGGTTTTACCCTGTCATTAGAATAGGATTTCGTATGGAATTAGTACAAGGAGCGACGCCGATTTGCGAAGGCTCGTGTCATTTGGACGATTTACGAAGGCAAGGGGTGGAATGATTGCAGGAGTTAACAAGGTGAGGTTGGTTCGAATGGTAACTTGTTGTGGGAAGCGTCTGTATTGCTTGGTAGGAAGAAAGGTGGGTAGTTTGGAATTGTGAATAGATTATCATCGAGAGTTGAGATAGATTATTAGTATGTTGATGTCCCCAAGGGGGTGCAGGGGATGACGTAGCCAAGGACTGTTTTTAGCTGTGTAATGGACAGTTGAAGTTTACGGATAATGCCGCTTTTGGGTTAACAATGCCACAGCTGGTTTTCATGGGTTTAAGAGAGGGTGTGCATGGCCGTATATAGACAAGCAAGTTAACGTATATATACAGACGATATTTTAAATCGACCCGAAGTCTAAGGAGGAGTACGAGTCACACGTAAAGATGATTGTAGAGTCACTGAAGGAAGATAATATGTACGTGAAGTTTTCCAACAACGTGGAAGCGGAGCAAAGAGGAAGACTATTAGATGTGGAAGCGAGTCAAAGGGTAATGAGCGATCTGCATTTGCCGGAAGGAGCAGACGATTTCATAGTATATTATGACGCGCGAAGCAAGGATTTGGAAGCATGCTTGGAAAAAGGGAGAAGGTGATTGCTTGTACGTCGCGACAACTGAAGGTTCTTATGAAAGGATTTGCAAATGACTTACCATGGTAGGTTTTCCTCTTATAATGCATGAGGCATTAAGTGAACAATACATGGAGAGTACTCTATACGGACATGAATGTTCTCCAAATACACTTTCAATCGGAAGGATGGTACATGAGGCAAGATGATGGGTATGGATTGTAATATTTAGTGAGTTTGATTTCGAGGCCAAGTGCTATATGGGAAAGGCAAATGTAGATGTCGCACCGTGGAGTGAAGCCAAGAATGAGTTCGAGGTAGATGTACGACGATCCGATCTAGGTTTGAGAAAAGGATGTTGGTGGCATAAGATAAGATGTCCAAAGCAAAGAATGGTCAACTCAATTAAGATGTTGCGGTGGCTTGGACAACGAGTGTGAAACAAGAGATGGAGAGTGCGTTCATATTGAGTTACGACAAGTTCGGACCTCCATTTGGAGAGATGTAAGGACCTTGGGTAGTGAAGACGGCGTATACGACAAACGTATTATTATCCATCTGGAACGCGGATACGATGTTGTGTGGTTTAGGTAGACTAAATCAATGGCTGAGTATGAAGAAGGATATAGCTAGTTGTGGTAGTAAGTATTTAGCGTATTCAGAAGTAGAAGTTAAGTATCAAGGGTCTTCAGGATTGTTGCTACAACCTGAGTTACCCGAGTAGAAGTGGGAAAGGATAACTAAGGATATTGTTGTCAAGTTACCAAGTGTGAGTAGTGGATACGATGTGATTTGGGTGTAGTCAATGGATGACCAAGTACCCCATTCCTAAGCTATGTTAGGTAAGTATTGTAGATTTTAACGGTAATTGGAATACTCACTTTCGTGAGATGAGTTTTTCCTAAGGTGGGGATTATCATTCGAGTATGGATGTGCTTCATTTGACGGCAATTGGTATGGAAAGGAATGTAGGTTACCGTTTTATGGGCCGTAACTGGAGAGAGTGAGTTGAATGGATCGAATTTGGTACAAGAAACAACCAACAAGATAGTGGTAATACAGGAAAGGATTGAGGCAGCCAAATTGTCGTAAGAGTTAGCTTGGTAGTAGTGGGAAACTTTTGAATTAATGTTGGTAGGTTATGGGTGGTTGAAGGTCTCACCTTGGAGAGGTGTAATACGTTTGGAAAGAAAGACAAGTTAGAACCGAGTTATGTAGGACCATTTGAGATCCTTAGATGGATTGGGCCTATAGTTCGGTTGAGAATTTTTGTCTTATGAGCTGAGTATCGGAAATTGGATTGGGAGGTGCTGAAAGTTTGAGTAAACTTGAATTTGCATGGATTCTTTAGATACGTTGAGCATTGTAACACCTTATATCTTAATTTAAAGACAGTTCTTGTTTGATGAGTTGCGAGGTTAAGATATAAAACACGTTGTTACAACAACTTAAGGGTTTTGATGAGTTTTCTCGATGACGAGCAAGGTTCATGTAGTGGGATGCTTCTTTTCGTTTGGGGTTGTTGTGTTGCTAAATGCACCCTTGTGGGGGTAAGCAAAGTCATTAGCAGTTGGATTCGGATTGTAGAAGTTAGTCGAGATTAGGGTTGACAAGACTCTTAGTTTTGTCAAGGAACCTGTAGAAATTATGGACCGAGAGGTCATGAGTAAAAGCGTAGTATGATAGCATTAGTGAAAGTTCATTGGGATTCGAAGCGTGGTCCTGAGCTTACTTGGGAACGCAAGGATCAAATGAGGTCTAAGTGTCCTCAGTTGTTTTTCGATAGTGCTAATGCCTCGAGTAGTTAAATCTCGGGACAAGATTTTCTCAAGGTGGGGATACAGTGACAACCGTGGCTTGAGCAAGTTGGTCAAACCGTAGTGTTGACCTAAATATCTGTTCTATAAGTATAGGTTATGTGTTATATGTGTTTATACGTGTTTATATGAGTTTGTGTGGGATATGTGAGATTGCATAATCAATCCATTGAGCGTGACCGTCTCATTGGGATTTGATTTTGTGTGGATTTTGTGTGGTGGGAGAATCTTTCGTTCACTTTTGGTGACAAAGGAAATGATTTTGGTGATTCACGCGGTTTTGGTTAATTGTGTAAGGTTAATTATAGATGGTCTATGTATTTATGTGTTCAGTAATATTAGGATGGATAGGTTCTAGTAGTAAGGTATGAAGAAACGAATTTCTTATTTTAGAAAGTTGGGTTAATTAAGAAATGAAAAGCTATTTTCTTAAAAGTTAGTAAATTGCGTTTAAGCGATCAAGGTATGCGCAAACCAATCTAGGTTTTTTATAAAATCTTAGGTAATGCAAGTAATAGTTAATTAATTATTTAATATATATTATTATATATATATATATAATATTAATATACTACTTATATATATTTATATTATTATTATTATTATATATGTGGGGGATCGGCCGGCCCAAAAAGAAAAGGAAAAAGAAAGGAAGATCCAAGCCTAATAAATCTGGGGACCCTATTAGGAATTATCTAGGATTATTTAGAGGCTATAAATACAAAATAAAATCCCATAACCCTCTCCCATATACTGTTCGACCGATCCAAGAGAAAAAGAAGAAGAGAAAAATTTAGGGTTTTCATTTTGTGAAGGAAACAAGCTTTAAGGTATGTTTAATTAATCTTTGTTAGTTATTAATCATTAAAAACATGTACAAATTATTATGATAGAATTAGGGTTTTTATAAATCTGTAAATTAATGATATTAATCATGTCATAATGATTAGGGTTTAATTGTAATCGTATGGGTATGATCGTATAGGTTTAATTCGTGTTAAAACTTGATTTAGGTTTGAGCAGAATTTTGGGTCGTGATGTTCAGATGATATCTCATGATTGATAACGATATTTTTGATGAATCTTATGTCTAAATTGTAGTACAAAGAGTCTACTTTCCAAAAAGTCTGGCCTAGAATGATTTTGAGTTCGTAAAGTCATTCAAATATGGTTTGTAAGAAAAGTTGTCAAAACAGTAAATACGGGTCAGATTTGGAGCTGATTTCGGAGAGTAAAACCCCTACTTAAAATTCGAATTAGGATTATCCCTTTTACGGAAGTCAAGTTATATGTGTCTGTTAAAATTTCATAAATTTTTAGCCTCTGATTTGTTGTCTAAGTATGGTTTTTAGGGTCATACTTTTTAGTGTGCATGCATGTCCGAATTGGGACTGTTTTGAAGTTTTATTTTATTTGAGATGGTTACGCATATAATTAATACTTGGGAATCTCATGATAGTTAGTAAACACATAAGGGTTCATGTGTGATTTTTGGTATGAATTATGAGAGTTATTAAGTAAGGGTTTTAGGTGCGTAAAGTCACACTAAAATTCTGTAGTTTTGATTAAAAAGGAGTTGTCTAATGTAATGTGTTAATGAAGCGGTTAAGGTTGGGCATGGTGTCGGGGTGACCCATGATGGGACATTAAACCCCTAGAAACATCCATCATATGATTGTTACATGTGCGTTAAGCTTTTGGCTTAGTAGCGTGTAACACAAGTTATTTTGTTGTTTAGATTTGTGCTAGTTGTTTGTGAAGCTTTTTGTTGGAATCTTTTGGAAAACTAAGCAAAGGTGAGTTTCAAAGCCCCTTTTTCTCATTTTATTTTAGGGTGAGAATGATGCTTGTCTTGTTGTCGTGTTAAAATGTGTTTAAGCTTACTATAGTTATGTGTATTGGATCGGATGAGTACGCCTACTCAGTGTTGTGATATGGGATCGGATGGGTACGCCTACCCAGTGTATATGCAAAATGAGGTTTTGGCGTGGTAAGACTGCGTGAGCTAATATGATGCCATGTAGCGCACATAGTGTTGATAGATTTGTGGATCGTGGGCAATGTCCGATCCATTGTGTTACTTTGTGTCATGAATTGTTTTGGTAATTGCAGCAGCTAATTGAAAGTTTAAACTGGATATTGTTGTATGTCGTAAACCTATGATTCTCGCTCAACTTTATGTTGACGTTTTAAGCATCATTTTCAGGTGAGCTTAATGGTGCTAAGATAGAGCGAAGTGGCTAGAAGAGACCGTAGGATGCTTGGAGTTTATTTATGCTTTCTGTTTGAATTAATGCGTTTGCATGAATTGTTTGGATTATGTTTTGCATGTCATTTATTGACGAGACTTCTTTCTCATTAATAAAGACACCATTAGGTTTTTGGTATTGTTATGACACTTTGTGTCTTTGTTTTACTTTAGTTTTCATTTTAGTATTCTCTATATAGACACCATGTGTTGTGATGATATCCATTCTTGTTTACGCCTCGCGTTTTCGCCTTGGCGGGGTGTGACAATATCAACGCTTTTCATTGTGGCAGTCCAACTATTGACCATTTTCTTGGTTCCAATAGGTCTGCAAATGAAAATGTGATGGCTGCAACATTTGAGGAAAATATTGTTAATTCTGAGGGTAACATTGAAAGCTTACAAAATACTGATGCAGTTCACAGTTTACAAAATAATCAACCAGTTAGGAGGTCTTAAAGGACTTTTGTTGTTCCAAACAAATATAATGAATTAGGGCTTGTATATATAGGCTCGACTTAGTTACGGCATAATCCTAAGTGAGGAGTTACACCATAACCTCCTTAAAGCTTGGGTAATACATCAGATGTGGACTAGTTACGGAGTAACTAAAAAGACTAGTTATGTTGTAGCCACTCACGGCTTGATTACCATAATTACGCCGTGGCCCAAACGAGACAATTACGCCGAAGCCGTGATGTCAACACGATCCTCCAATATATTTGAGAGAGTTATGACGTAGACCTTACAAGGTAGTTACGCCATAACCTTTTGATGACTAGACTAGGTCGTCTTTGGTAGCAACATGGACTACGGCGTAGCCTTTGCGGAGCAACTATGACGTAACTATGGTCTGGTCCATCAACTTGTGTAATTTTATTCAAATCACCTTTTTATTTCCGTGTCTTTTCGTTCAAATGCTCAAATTTACTTAAAACCAAAATATGAAGCAATTAAGCACATATTCATATAAAAATATAACAAACATGAGCATTTTATAAGAGAAATTAACACAAAAAAGTATAGAATATTTGATGTTATCAATGTTCGAAAAAATTTGATGAGAAACTTCAAATACATATGTTTTGTGCACATATGTTCTTGAAATGCTTGTTTATGTATATTTAAAATGATACGTTTAAATTGTATTTCATTTTATATAAAAATTATGTATTATATTATGTTCTTGGTTTATCATAGATCTAAAGGTTATGACTATAACTTTTTATGTTTTTTATTTTTATTTTAAAAGTTTATAGAATGTACAGTAGAAACATATGTGTAATTACTTTTTTCAGTAATATTATTTGAATTTTAAACTATATTAAACTAAAAACACATGTAAATCTACATTATTTAAAATAAACATATATGCACTTTGAGTTTTTGGAAAAATGCATGCTTAAAAAAGTCTAAAATTAAAGGATTTAAAAAAAGGAATTTAATAAAAAAATAAAAAATATTAAAATGTCTTTTACTATTATATCCTTTTGGAATAAATAATAATCTTTAAAGTTTAGAAAAACCATAATAAAAAAATCAAAAAGAATATTAAAATGTCTTTTACTATTATATCCTTTTAGAATAAATAATAATGTTGAATATTTATAAAATCTCATTGATTTAAAGAAGTTCTGTCGGTTCTCGCAGTTATATGAGTTCTGAAAAGAAAAAGGACCCTATATTTATATGAATTCGGTTCGGTTTATATTTTTTCAAAATTATAACCAAACGGAAAACCGAATATCTAATTCGGTTTGGTTCGATTTTTAAAAATTCGATTCGATTAGATTTAGTTTTCGGTTCAGTTTCGGTTTTCGATTCGTGTGGACTGTGTGAAGTTACCCGGATTGTGAACACAACGCTAACTTTTATCCTAAAACAACTGGGCCGTGATTGGGTTGGTCCACATCTTTACATAAGGATAATTTTTCTCATCATCGCAATTTTAAAATCTTTAATATAATAAAAGAATTATATCATTTCAAAATTTTCGATCAAATTGAATTTTATGAGAAAGAAAATTGAACAAATCAGAACGCTTAATTTTGCCACGTACGCAAAATCGTGCGATCTGATTGGTTAATAAAAAGTCAAAATGTTGGAAATCATTATCTAAAAATAACCTAATATTTCATTAATATCATAAGAGCTACGCAGCGGAAATTAAACACATATAGCACTTATAATTAACATAAACAAACGTAAAAGGAAAACATACCGAATAGCAATCAAGCTACGTGAAGAACCGGAGACTTCTTCGAGTACACGCGTGTGTGTAATACATGCGAAACCAAAACCATTTGAGTTGCTAAGTAAGCAACCTCTACGTGTATCTACACTACACGTTAACCAATACCACCCGAATGCTAGTTCCACAAACCAACGAATGAAGAATACTACGAGTAGTCGAAAACCAAACTCCCTTATAAGGGGTGTTTGTTTTCTTCACCTACCTGGAGAAGAAGAGAAGGAATGGGATAAATAATGAGGTCTAGAGATCCTCTATTTATAGTGTTAGGATTAGGGTTACATAGCTTTGGGAAAAAACTACCTAATCTTGACACTTTTGGTCCCTCTTCTTTCCTTTACCATAATCGGCCCAAAAAGCACAAGAAACACCCTTGGTGTTGACTTTTTGACTTTTCTAATACTTTTGTAAAATTACTTTTAATTACACATTAATTAAAAAGCCTTATATTTAAATATTCGTAAACGAACTAATCAACGACAGTTAGTATTCTATCTTTGGAATATTAATATACATAATAAATATACACTTATATTATTATATACATTAATCGAGTATTAATACATATATAATAAATACACGCTTATATTATTATACATATACCAATAGAGTGATATCTAAGTGTATACGTGTGTGACCCCCGTAGGCTCACGTATTCCTATCCGTATAAATATCAGTATGACATGAGCACAAACCAACATCTCCCACTTGTGAATGTCAGTCATAGAATATAACATACTAACATTGACGAATAGTCTAGCAACATCATCAATGCTCCTAGAAATACCTGAGTGTATAGTTTTGGTAAACATCTCAGCCATCAATGGTTCAAGTTAGTCCTATGCTTTTGTTTCAGATACACTTTGGATGCGGCCACGTAAATATCCGATCAACCCAACGAGGGGCCCAGTAAGTATCTAACTCCCAAACACGTGGAGGAACAAATTATGTTTTGACTACAAGTGTCCGTCATATATTTTAAAACATTTCTGAAACTAGTCCTTATAACTACCTTGTGATAGTATAGTGGTAGACTAAAATCAAAAAATGTCATCCATACATGCAAAACTTGCGTGATCTCAAGTCTGAGGATAAACATAACTGTCACCATATGTGTAATGCACCTAATGACGCCAATCCATATAGTGATTAACATAGGTGGGGTATCTAATATTCAACCTCATTGAATAACATGCGAAGTAGGCAGAATCATCTTTACATATTCTCCAGAATACAACCAAACACTCACATTTGTCTTATCTTAACAATATTCCTATATTGTTAACTGACAATGGACATAGTTTAGAATAAATAAATTTATTCAAGGATTTAAACATGCAAATATAGAACACAAGAGTATAAATGAATATGATCATACCACGTATATGAATTCATTGTTTAATACAACTGCTTATAGTTCCTTATCCAAATACCAAATAAGATCAGTGCATGACGATCCTAGTTAAATTTCTTATCTACAAGAATTAGTGATAAGGCATAGGTTCCGTGAACAAATCAACTAGGTCATGATCTTGTGGGACTTTGAGAATACTTATTTCAAAAATTCACAAACAGTTAAGCTCTTTGAATAATATGATGATTGTTATTTTGTAAGTGTGCACTTACTTATAAGTATTAGTCACATTACATTTCATAAGATGTATATGCACAACATCCTAATGAAAACAATCACCTCAATAGTTTTCAAACCGTAAAGCATTTTTATTCTTTTAATATAGTATTATGTAACTATGCTTTTAAACCAAGCATATGTAGCCAACAATGTTAGCATATAAGATGAAAACATGCTTCTACAAAGATTGAGTATCACCTCAATTTAAAACAAGCAATAGTGTATACAAACAACACTATGCTAAACCACCGTAAATTCTGAATACTTCTTTAATAATGTTTGGATATCACACAAACCCAAGATTTGTTGATCATAATGATCTTACTATGATTACCATAATGTATATCCATAGTATCTTTATTATTAATGTATCACCCCCAAAATGGGTCACAGCGAAAAGTATGTCCGGGAGCGTTACTTCATGATACCATTGCACAAGATACAAGAGAACGACCTCTAAATGAGTCGTTTGAAAAGTAATCTTAGTTGATTTAATTAAAACTGAACTTGTTATATCATTTGTCCTAAAATTTGCATCAAAATGTAAGCTAAAATAATACAACGATATTTAATAGTTTGAATGTAAGAAGAAATCCATGAATGAAATCTTGTAAAGTTTGGACTCCAATGCACACCAGATAAGCCAAGCATCTAATTCACCTGAGAAATACATGCTTAAAAGTGTCAACATAAAGTTGGTGAGTTCATAGATTTATGTAAATGTAAATGTAAGACCAAAAATGTAGGACCAAAAGAGTATAGTGTTAACTGCTTCACCATGGTATCATGTGAAATGTTTAACAACCAGTAATGTTCGCCAAAGTAGTGTAGACCATAAGATTTCAAAGTGTATGACATTGTAACACATACAATATCACTAAAATATAATTAAGACTGCACTAAGCTCATGAAACTGATGCTCGACATGAATGGATGCAAATTAATGCCAATGTATGCACCGTGTAGATGTCAACCCGTAACATACCAAATCCAACATGGTATACGTTCGTTAGTTCAATCCGTCGAACTAGTGAGAGCTACTCACCCGAACGAGGATGTCAATCCCAAATAGATCTATTTATAACACTCGCGCTTACACAATGTAATTAACAGTTCATGATAATGTGCAGTGTGGGTTATTGCTACTTAGGCACGCTATGTAATTATTGTAAACAGTGAAAAGTGTTGTACTTATGTCCAATTGTAAAATGAGCAATGTATCCCTCCGCGAGATATGTAGATAAGTATGAAAACGAGTATGTAAATGAGTATGTAAACCAGTTTGTAAACGTGTATGTAAACGAGTATGTAAACAAGTTATGATGAAATCAAGTATGTAAACGAGTTTGTAATGAGTTTGTAAATGAGTATGAAAACGAGTATGTAAACAAGTTTGTAAACGAGTTTGTAAGTGAGTTATGAAAACGAGTATGTAAACGAGTTTATAAATACGCTATGAAAACAAGTATGTAAACGAGCATGTATTCTCCCCCAAAAGTGTTCAAAACAAGGAAAATAGGGGCCATGAAACTCACCTTAAGTGATGGTATCGAATGTAGCAACAATCAACAAAGAAAAATGTCACAAATAGCCGAAATGCAACCTAATTAATTATAGGTCGTATAAGTGTAATGTATTAAAAATAAATATAACAATATAAGTTATAGAGTTATATCACCACCTAATAGTTTTTGTTTAATTTATAAATGTTGAAACAATATTTAAATCGTGCTTGTTAAATAAGTGTCCAAGTATATGCATCCGTAAAAATATTATCGTTGTCCAATAATTGATTATTTGGGAATAACACTTGATTAAATATTCTTATTGTTTATATAATGACATTATATAAATAGTTTAATTATTTTATAAAATAATGTTTATAAAGTTGAAAACATGTATAAATATTATGTAAGTAATACTACATTATTTCTTAATTTTTCTATAGCCTAAACGGACCCGAAAACACTCGTAAACCTTATTTTAAAGTTCTAACAGCTTCATGTATTTTTATAAAAGTGCAGAAAATTATATATAAAAGTTAACTAGCTTTTATAATTTCTAGTTAAATATCTATACACTTCTAGTCTCCGAAAACTTGTTATTTATACTAAAAATGTCATTCCGAACAAGTTTGTAGATTTATACTTTGGCCGAATCGAACCCGAAAGCTCTCAAAAATACCGATTTCAAAGTTCACAGTTTTTTCGCAGTTTCTCACAGTTTTATAAAAGCTGTGAGAAATTATATAGTTTTTGAAATCTTTAAAAATTCATAACTTTCTCGTTTTAACTCTGTTTTTGCGCGTTCTTTATATGTATGAAATCATATCGAGATGATCTATTATAATAATATGTTTATAAATTTTATAAAAATCTGATTAGTAACAGTAAAAACAAACTGTTATATATAAAAATACTTTTTATATATTTAGTTATTGAAATCTTGTAAAAATCATAACTCCTTCGTTTTAATTCCGTTTTTCAAGTTTCTTATATATTCGGAATCGTCTAGAAACGTACAATTTTAATATTGAGTTCATATTTTTCACATAAATTAGTGTCTTTCCAAAAAATATAAATTGTTCGAATATATATATGTATATATATATGTATATGTATATATATGTATATATGTATATATATATATATATATATATATATATAATATATATATATATATATATATATATTATATATATATATATATATATATATATATATATATATATATATATATACTCCCTCCGTCCTATTTTTATTGTCCACGTTTCCTTTTTGGGATGTCCCAATTTAATTGTCCACTACTAAAAATAGATAGGGAAGTTTGATCAAGTTTACTATATTACCCTTGTTTAAAATTATTATTACAAACTTTAAAAAAGACTTAAATTAATTACCTAAGGGTAAAACTGTCTTTCTGTCAAAAAGTAAGAAAGTAAAAGCAGTAATAAATGCACTTTTCTTAAACTGTGTGTTTTTTGTCGGTGGACAATAATTTTGGGATGGAGGGAGTATATATATATACTAGTTGCAAAACTCGCCCGTTAGGCGGGTATGACTTGTGATTATTGTTTACAAATAATTGTGTAAAGATAAATGAATTATAAAAATATGAAATTATCTATTAAATGAATTACAAACGAAAAGAAATTAATGTTCATCCAATATAATAAAGAAACTAATTAAAAGTAAAATTGAATGCAATAAGAAAGAAAAAAATGTAAACTAAATATGTATATATGTGATGAAGTATATATAGTAATCCGATATGAGTATCCAAGGTATGAATTAAGTAATGGCTTAAAAGATACATATCATGGTCAAAAATTTAATTAAATAACAATCTAAATTCCTAATATGATTAGTAATAACTGTAAAAAACAATTGCTACTTAATTACATGTAAAGGAATATAGGAGACATTCACATACTTGATCACAATATTCAAATCTAGAGTATTTACATCTTACATAAACACACATCTATGTGTGCTAATGTGTTATTTATCATATTATGTGTTCTAGGCTGTTTGGAAATGCTAAAACAAATAATGTAAAGTATCGACTAACACCTTGTAATTCACCAACCTATATAGATAATTACATACAAAGAACTGCATTACTGCAATCATACATTTGAGGAAACATTAAAAATAAGAAGACTAAAAGAGAAATCTAACCTTTGAAAGTTAGAAGTTTTGCTATTGAAATAAAGGTTTATGAGCTTGGTCAAGAGTAAAGGATGCTATGAAACAACAATAATGGGGTCTGCAAGAAATCTCACTATCATCAACACTTACTGAAATCGAGCTTGTCAAATCTTGCGTGCTTGGCACTTAATTTGATGGGGCTGGTCCTCTTGTGGGACCTCCAATTCTGCCGTTTCATTTTTCATTTTTAGCATCTTAAGCACCCTAACCTGATTTTGCAGCTCTCTGTGTTGTAGAAAAAATAGATGGTTAACAAAGTGATGCTAGAATAGACTACAAGACTAGCAGGAGATATTGCCAATGGTATTGAACTTTGTATATCATACCAATATCCAATAAAAAGATTAGCTAAATAAATTATAACTGAGGTAACAATATAAAGGTATAATATATGCATAGGCCAACCAAGTAGCAAAAATACTACAGTAGGATCACCCATTTATAAAACACCATTTCAGTGTGAATTAGCTGATTACATGAGCTTTTACTGTAGCATTTTGCTGAATAAATTTCAAATATAGCCAACAGTACTGTACTTTGTATATCACACCATTCATTGGGCCTTTTTATTTATAGTCGTAAGTTACTGGTTATGGCGGCAATAGCCAAACATGTTGTGGTATGAATCAAGACAACAAAGGTTTGCGTAATTACATGTGTACATTAGCATAGGCGTGTTGGACAATACATGGTTCATGAAAGGCTGCAAGGCTTTTCTTGTTACCTTCAATACAATAAATTGGTAAAGATCAGTAAGAATACAAATAACCTTCAGACTCTAAAATGTTACAGCTTTATTTGAAGAAACCGAAGTAATGTCTATCAATGAAAGCTTCAAGTTACCCCCAAAAAATTGGTTGAGGGCATGACCCGGGGCTGCTGTATACAACAGACGTTAAAGGGGTATATGGGAAACCTGATTATTAAAATTAGGTGGGCATATAGAGTATTTGTTAAGCGGAATTAAGGCGTGAAACTCATCATATGTTTCATGGATAGGCCAAGTAGAGAAAAACACTTAAGCGCACTAAAATTTCTGTTTCAGCAGCTCGTTATTGTTCTTTTTTGCCTCACAAATACAGGTCAAATACGTTATACTGGGAAGTCTAAGGTGGTTATGTGATAGAATAGGACATTCAATTTATAGATGTAATCAAGTTTCTGATGCAAATTGGAATATAGGAAGAACAATGCAATTGTATTAGCTTAAATATGTAATCAAGTTTCTGATGCAAATTGGAATATCTAAATGAAACGTACTACATGCATATAATTAACTATCAACATAATTCAAACAACGATTACAATAAAATCTAACCTGAGTGCAAAGATAAAGTAGAAAGTATTGAGAATTCCTAGAAATTTCCTTAATTTTCATCCTGGCATGACAAATATATACGATCAGAAGTTAATATTATAACACACTACAGATAAGTATCAAGGGAGAAGAGAGATTCAATACTGAAAATTGCACCATGATTGTCTTCAGCCAGCTTTACCATCTACGTCAAAGAACAAAGAAATCATTGTTAGATATAATTACAAAATTTATGATACTTCAACAATTTTTTTGGAATTACATACATTCATGCACCCTCCTATCATAGATGAGCAAGTTGTGCAACAGGTCTAGGGCAATTTCACACAAAGAAACATTACCTGTTGATGCATTAACTACCTTGACACAAAGAAATAGCTTTCAAGTCCCTCTACAAACTGTGATCCAGTTAAAAGTGAATCATTGATGCATCCCGGTGCACCTGATACACATATACCTAAATATTAGCTTGCTCAAAAAGTCAATTATATATAAATCATCGTATCATTTCCTACTAATTTTGAATCAAATGACAACAGTCCCACATGACAAGCACATAATTATTAATTATATCCAATAAACAATCAAAAGTAGCATAATTACCTTGGAAAGGGCTTACGATAATTCACTACTTCACATACTTGGAAAACACCTCTAGCAAGTAGACACATGTCAATTTATCCATATACAATGAAGTTCACATTCATATAATCATATGAGTGATATAAGGTTGACTTTTCTACCACATGCATCTTCATATGCCGTCTCTAATCTTTCTTTAGGGCCATTTATTGCTTGGTTGATTCTATAATAAAATACAATAAAAATTGAACTAATATTATTGGATGTGCGCTTAAATTGATATATTAGCTTTTAGTCTTTTCATAGAAATGATTATGATTCTTCAATTAAGGAAAAAATATCGAGTTATAAGAACGACATATTTCTACAAAATATACACAGCCTCAACAGTTTAGGAGTACTTACCAGTTGTTTGCAATAATCTTTCTAGCTTTCCTCATTCATTTCAAAGTTGAAAAAAATCTAATATATTAGTTTCCATGGTTTTTCAAAAGCCACTAACGTCCACTTCAAATATAGTCCTAAAAAGAAAACATAAGTCAGAATTAAAAAAAACTTTAAATTCAGAGTTTTAGTTGTTCACAGAATAGAATCTGAAGACATGAAGCACTCGGATAACATTGTTAAACCTCCAGAAGCCTAATCTTAAAATCATAACATAACAGATTTCATGTGAGCATATAAGCTGCATTGGTCAATACTCAGTAACGTGAACAAAAAATATTACAACACTTTACTTATCTTCTTTGTATTGTGGAGATTGTAACCTCAGAGTTTGTTTGTGTTTATCCCTGATACGATGTAGAACTACTATCATAGGATGAAGGTAGTTTTCTTACTCGAAAGGCCAGTTGCTTTGGTTCAGGAAGTGTAGTAATGTCACTTGTAAGCATTGTTACTACAGTGGACATGTTAGGACGATCATCAAGATCTTCTTACACACATAATAGCCCGACAATGATGCATTTTAATACTTCATCAGAATTATAGTTTTCCGGTAAAACGTGTTCCATTAGATCCAATGGCCTGCCCTCATTACACAATTGCCAAGCCTAAAATTATACATCCAAGATTAGATAATTTGTATAAAAACCAAAAAGAGTTTAAGATCAGTTGTGCGTGTTAAGGAAAACATACAAATCAATTTATTGAATCCTGCATTATTCACCTAAACTTAATTAAGATTCATGAATTAATAGACAAGCGAAATATGCAGGATTGTTTGAATCTTGAGTAATATAAAAAGTGTACCATTCTTTTATTAAGTATAATAAAAGCTGATAATGTACTTGAAGGAAGGCATGAGATTTGAGAGCTCATCATTGGCCATCATATTAGCTTCAAGACCGCCTACTTGTTATCCCGGGGGGATATACATATTCATTAGATATCATTTCAAATGAACCAACAGAATTATCAAGGGCGTGAAAATCATAAAACCAAAGATTATTATTGACGTTGATCAAATTCGTTAATTTAAGTTTTCAAAAAGATATAAAAAAGATAACACAACTGATATGTTGCACTATTTTTATCTTCACACTAAGGAGACACAAAGAGGCAAGTGGATCCATCAGTATGAGAAAAAAATTATTTCATTTTCCCTATCCTCTTCACTAAACGCATCCCTAAACTCCGCTACCTTCTCCTTATGCTTCTTCGACTGCTCGTGATTCTTCCACTACTTATCACTCTTAAACTTCTTCCCACACACCACACAACAAAACTCATTCCTCTTCTCCTCAACCTCCTCATCCACCTCACTCTCCACATCCTCCTCCACATTCGCCCAATCCGATCCCTTGTGTAAATGGAGCCTTTCATGTATCGATGAGAGCAGTATCTACCTGTACCAAATAGGAAAGTATAATGCTAAGA
>BQNB010072879.1:0-10996 GCA_026074375.1 Tanacetum coccineum
TTTTCCACATAGTAATAACACTTCATCCATTTCATATACTTTCTCTCACTAAACATCACAACCCACATCTCTCTCTCTTGTTCTTGGTAGATTATTAGATTACATGTTTCTTCACTATTAATTTATCTAGGCTCTTAAAGGCATTTTCAAAATTGTCAATTTTAATCTGATTGCTCTCTTTTTCTTTCTTAAGTTTTTCTATCTGAATATTAAGAGCATTGATTTCTGAGTCTTTAAATGAGGCATCTTTTTTTAAAAGAGCAATTTGGTCACAAAACATAACCTCATTAGAAGACAAGTTGTTCTTCTACAGAAGCTAAACCTCTTTTATAGGTAGCTGGATTAAACTCAGATTTATTAAATTCTACTCTTAAATTATCAAGCTGAGTTTTAAGAGTTTCAAAGGATTTAAGACAAGTGTTAGAACAAGTATTATGAACCTCTGAATCTGAGAAAGCCATAAGATCCAAGTTGGTAGGGAATTTCTCATCTTCCATGTAGCTCTAATGAAAACCTGCTCCATCAATAGCCACTATTGCTTTGGAAGAAATGTATTCCACATTTACAGTCCTTCTTGATATGTCTTGATTTCTAGCCCTGCTTTCTTGGTTCCTAGGACCTCTGCATTCCCTTGTAAAATATCCCATCTTATGACAGTTGAAACATTCTACCTTGGACTTGTCATATCTTGTAGTATCACTTCCATTGATAGTGATCTTCTTCCCAGTTCTCTGGTAATACTTCCTTGCTCTCATACTTAGTAATGCCAATTGCCACTTCAAATACATTTCTTCAAGATCATCTTCATGCATTTGTTCTAGGTCTTCATGCACAAGTTGAGACCTATTTGGTTGATTGGCCAGAAAAGCATAGACAGTGGCATCACTCAAGTTAGCAGTACTATCAAGAGTACTATCAGTACTAACTGAAGAGTTAGCAGTACTAACTTGAACATTAGTAGTATTGACATCTTTGGTAATGCTAGGAGTTGAAACAAAGGCCATATTCTGAGACCTTGAGTTTGAGCTTGATGTACCAGTTCTTTTGACCTCTTATTCAACAATCTTGAAATTGTTGTAGAGATCATCAAAGCTCATTGAGTCAAGATCTGATTTATTCCTCCAAACCACAACATGAGTGTTCCATTCATAAGGTAGACATCTCAAGAACTTTAAATTGAGGTTTTCTTGAGAGATGTTTTCACCCAAGATGGCCAACTAGCTTACAATTTTCTGAAGCCTATTAAAGATAGAATTAAGTGACTCTATGCTTGGAGCATTGAAGTTCTCATAACTCTGCTTCAGAAGTGTCTTTTGAGTCTTCTTTATGGCATCATTGCCACCAAATCTTGTTTGTATGACAGCAAACAAAGTCTTGGCATCCTTGTATTGATTAAAAGTCAATTGATATTTATTGAGAAGTGCCATCAGCAACATACTTCTTGCTTTTACATCATTCTTCTTTTGGGCCTTCTCTTCAGTAGTAACAGGACCTGGTATCATTAAAGTAGAAGTACCATTAGCATTTGCTGTTGTTCGTGCTATTGGTTTGAAAGAGTTGCCATTCTCTATGAAATCCTATAGAGCATAGTCCTGAATTTGAAAGTATTGATCTATTTCGAGTCTCTACATCTCATATTCACCTTGCTTGAGAAGTGGCAGTTTTGCAGCAGCATTGGTTTATGTAGTTTCTAGATCCATCTCTTTTGTAAAAAGAGTTCTTCTTGATTGTTTCTTCTAGATCAAAGTTTCAGAACATAAGGCTCTGATACCACTTGTTGATCCCAACTAGATCTTGCAAACCTTGTAAAAAGGATTAGTTGTATTGAATAGATTCAAGACAACTATGCTAGAAACTTTGTCGATACTAAAGAGTATACGGAATCTACTCTTTAATACTTAGAAGAATATCTATGTAATAATAAACTGTAATGCAGTAGAATGAATGAACACTGAATATAACCAAAAAGCTTAAATATTATTATGATGAATAATACGAGTACTCTGTCTAGTACTAGGGTTTACAACCTTGAAGCTACAAAGAAAGACTGATTGATGTGTATCTAAACCATAACCTAGGATCTCCTTTTATACACCAAGGAGTCCTTTACAAGATAACTATGAATCTTCTAAAACATTAAGCTTATATGCATATCTTTCTAAATATATAAAATATACACAAGATAACTAATACTTATCTTTTAACACGTCTTTACACCTCTTCACACGTCTTTATCTTCATGCAGTCTTCAATCTTTATTAGTAGTATAAATCCCTTCAACAGTGTTAAGTTTAGTACTAGCAGTACTAACTTATACCTAGCAGTACTAACATTTTTCTAGCAGTACTAACTGGTTTATACTGCCAGTTATGACTTAAGTAGTACTAACACTTTGACTTGGCACTACTAAGTCTATTGAGTTTAATTCCCAACATGTAAGATACATTAATGAACCAATCATTAACCTATACATATGAGGATCCACTTCTTCACCATCTTCATCCTTGAGCAAAGGCTTTTGAGTTTCCATTGGTGTGCTTGCAGTCTTGACTTCTGTAAACCTAAATTTCTTTAAAATTTCAGCAACATATATATCTTGACTAATAAATATGCCATCCTTCTTCTGCTTCACTTGTAATCCCAAGAAGAATGTAAGTCCTCTCATAGAACTTATCTAAAATTTCTTATGCATCAACTTCTCAAATGCAATGCATAGCTCCTTCTTTGTTGAACCAAAGATGATATCATCCACATAAGCTAGGAACAGCATAATATCACCTTTATGCCTTTTGATGAATAAGGTCTTGTTAATTTTCCCTCTTTGAAACCTATTGTCTAACAGATATGTTGACAAAGTTTCATACCAAGACCTAGGAGCTTGATGTAGTCTATACAATACTTTTTCAACCTTGTATACTTTATTAGGAAAGTCTGGATCTTCAAATCCTAGTGGTTAATACACATACACCTCTTCTTCAATCTTTCTATAGAGAAAAGCACTTTTTACATCCATTTGATACACCACAAAATCTTTAAATGAAGCATAAGCTAAAAATAGCCTAATTGCTTTAATTCTTACAACAGGGGCAAAGACTTCATCATAGTCAATCCCTTATTCTTGTGTGTACCCTTGAGTAACCAATCTTGCTTTATTTCTTATCACAATTCCCCTTTTATCCTTTTTATTCCTGAAAACCCATTTAGAGCCTATAGCCCTTTTTCCATTTGGTAAATCCACTAAAGTCTAAACTTCTTGTAACTTGAATTGTAGAAGCTCTTCCTGCATAGCCTCTATCCATCTTGGATCCTTCAATGCATGAATTACCTTTTTGGGTTCTTCCTATGATAAAAAGCAAGCAAACAAGCAGTTTTGAAGGTCTTTATGGTTTGTTCTTTGTTGAATAGTACTAACAAACCCATGTTCCTCTAAATTCTTTGACATCTTTCTTGTTTGTGTAGCTGATTGCAAATCTCTAATCACTTGATCAAGAGGATGATCTTTATGAATTCTTGTAGTTGGATTAGGACTGACTTGGATTGTTGTATCCAAATTGTTCATGTCAGCCTCTGCACCATCATCTTCATCATCTCTTGAGAAGTCAAATATGCTATAATCTTCCAAAGCAGGCATATTTGGATCAAATGTAAGTTCAATGCTTGTTTTTCCACTAGAAGCATTAACTTTATTTGTGCCAGCAACATTAACATTGTTAGTGCTGTTAACATTATCTTCCTTTTCTTGATCTTTACATTCATTGTCTTCTCTTAGATCTTCATCAACCTTATTTCCATCATCACTTGAAGGTTTGAATTCATCATCATGAGAACTCTTTGGATCTTGGGAATATGGTAGATCAGCAGTCCATAATGATAGCAAAATGTAATCTTTGATAGGTTTTGTCTCCTTTCTAGCTTGACCTGCATTATTACTTGCTTTTGTACCTGCAAAACCATTAGACTGTGTACCTGCAACAATTGGCTCATAATTCATTGTTCTTGTTAGTGCATCAATATCAAATAGCCAATCTGGTCCACTACCTACAACATTAGGTGTACTCTCACTAAACCTAATATGCAAGTTTTCTTCCACTATCCTTGTTCTACTATTGAATACTCTAAAGGCTTTACTATTCAAAGAGTATCCAACAAAGAAACCTTCATCAGCCTTACCATCAAATTTGCCTAAGTGATCTATGGTATTGAGAATGGTAACAGGACACCCAAATGGTCTCATAAAACTTAAAGTTGGTGTTCTACCATGAAAAAGTTCATATGGGGTCTTGTTATGAGGCTTAACTACTAACACTCTATTTTGCACATAGCAAGCAGTATTAACTGCTTCTGCCCAAAAAGTAGTTGGCAACTTAGAATCAGCTAGCATAGTCCTAGCAGCCTCAATTAGTGTCCTATTCCTCCTCTCAGCAACTCTATTTTGTTAAGGAGTTCTAGCTACACTAAATTGTCTTAAAATACCTTTCATCTCATAAAATTTTGCTCTATTTTTAAACTCAGTTCCATTATCACATCTATTCACCTTAACCTTGTGATCTACTAGATTTTCTATCCCAGTTATAAAGAACTTAAGAATGCCACTAGTCTCATCCTTAGTAGCTAGAAAGAAAACCCATGTAAACCTACTGTAATCATCTGTGACAACTAGGCAATACGTTTTCTTCTTAAGGCTTTTTATAAATGTTGGACCAAACAAGTCCATATGTAACAAATTATAAAGGAAGACTGATTGAGTTCTCTATTTTGGACTTATAAGAGGCTCTGTGCTGCTTTCCCTTTTGACAAGCAACACATGATTGATCATTTTTAAAAAGTTTAGAAGGTAAACCTCTTACAATATTTCCTTTAACCAATTTATTCATAGTTTTAGAATTTAAGTGACCTAGCCTTCTATGCCAAAGTTTAGATTCATCAGATGTGGCTTTTGCAAAAAGGCAAGTTAAACCTCCTTTAGGAATTATGTTCTTTAAATCAACACTATACATATTGTTCTTTCTAGGAACTCTAAGTAAAACTTAACTTTCATCAATTAACTTATAGTTTGGAGATAAAACAATACATTCGGTGTCATTAAAAAGAATATTATTCTTTTTATCACACATTTGTGAGATACTAAAGAGATTAAACTTTAACTCTCTCACAAAATACACATTTTTAAAATCTAGATTACCAGTTTTAATGGTACCTTTTCCTGTGATTTTCCCTTATTTGGGGTTTCCTCCAAAAGCAACATATCCTCCATCTATCTCTTCATAGTCTGTAAGATAGGACATGTTTCCTGTCATGTGCCTTGAGCATCCACTATTAATAACTCCTTAATCTTTTAAATCTATTTGTGGATTACCTTGCACATTAGATAAGAAAATTAGTTTCTTTTGAGGACCCAAGCCTGACTTGGATCTGCCTTGTGCATCAATATAATCAAACATTTTTATGGTGATTAATGCACTGTTATGTTTTGAAACATGGTCTAAAACTTTATGCTTTGGTTTCTAAACCCAACAAGCTGAGGCCTTAACAGCATTAAAATTATTTCCTTAAACAGCATTAACAACTGCTTTTGGCTTAGCAGTATTAAACTTTTTACCCCTAACAGTATTAACCCTTTGATTAATATTATTGTTTTTAAATGCTATGTTCTTATGAATGGGCCTCTTAACAGTTGAATGTGCTATTTTAGGAAGATATGACATTGGTCTAGCAGCATTCACTATTGTTTTTGAGTGAGCAACATTAACTTGTCTAGCAGTATTAACTGATACTAAACCAGACTTCATTAGTATTGCTCTTGGAACTAAGTTCTTTTTAGCATAGAGGTGAGTCTTTTTAGCAAAGTTTTGATGATTCACCCTTTGATCATTGTTCCAAACAGGTTTTACCATCTTTTGATTTTGAAACTATTTTTGATGGTAATTGCAATCAACCTGCAAATGATCAAAGCTTCCACACACATAACAGGCCTTATTAAACATCTCAAAATTGCTTCTAAGTTTTTTAGACATCATGTTGTTCCAATTTCTTTTATTGCCTCTTGGACTGTGAGTGATTTGCCTAAATTGCTCAACTTGTTTAACAGTGTTCCTAGCAGTTTTTTCTTTTTGTTTAAATTTAACAAACTCTTTCTTAACAATACTAGGCCTAACAGTTTTCTTTTTAGTTTTAGGCTGAGACACATCCTCTTACTCATTATTTGACACCCATTCTTCAATACTTGGGGCATCATCATACTTCCTAACTACCATAGGCTCTTCTTCACTAGACATAGCTTTACAGTTCTCAACTACAGGCTCATTAACAAACTCATCTAATCCAGTAAAAGACAAGTCAGGTGTTGGAGGCATGAAATTTCCTTTGTAGGGAGGTGGAACTGCATTATAATAGAGCAGGAGCAGAGTTGACACAAGAAAATGACAAGTCACAATACAAGATGTGTTTAGATACATCCTCCTATTGAGGATAAAGCTTCTTACCAAGAAACTTGAAGATTCAGAAGACGAACATCAATTTTAGAGGATGATTGTTAGGATCAAGAAGCCTTTAATGAAGAAACTTAATGATTAACAAGATGAATATCAAGTTTAGGGGAGGATTGTTGGGAATTAAAGTCTTTATACTTTGTACTGCCAAGCATAATTTAGTACTGCTCAAGATACATGGAAATATGCTAAGTGCTGGAAACTGCCAGTACTAATCAGTTAGTACTACCAGTACTAACTTAATACTGCTGAAGGACTTAAGACTGCTGGTGAAGACTGAAGAAAATATTCTAAGTAGTTAGTACTGCTAGCACAAAAGTTACTACTACTAGTGTTAGTTACTACTGTTAGAGAGTAATATTGATACTGCTCAACCAAAGTTAAATTGCCGCAGAGAATATTGTTAAAGCTGATTGAAAGAGATTATATTTGATTATAAGATTTCAACTTGAAGTTAATGTATGAATTAAAGAGAATTAATGCTAGATTGAGAAGATTTATGAGAAAGTATTTAATACATTTGACTACATGTTTAGGAAAATATTAAATACTTAGTCATTGTATTCAATATGTTTGACTAAATATTTAGGAAAGTATTGTAAGCCCATTAGGACTCCTTGGTGTATAAAAGGAGGTCCTAGGGCATAGAGAAAATTGAAAGATCCATACACAATTCATTCACATAGACATCTTATTTTATATAGTTCATAGCTTCAAGGTTGTAAACCCTAGTACTACACAGAGTACTCGTATTATTAAGATTAATAATATTGGAGCTTTTTAGTGATACATTGTATAATACAAAGTGTACTATTTATTGATTTTTACTTCTAGAGTATTAAGGTGTAGATTCGCTTCACGTGAGTATACAGTACAAAGTTTCTACAACAATTTATTGTTGTATTTAACCAAGGTAATTTTACCTTAAACAACCTAAGGAATCGAATCTAGTTAGGGAACCCAACACCATTATCACATCTAATAACCTTAACCTTGTGAGATTACTATATTTTTCTATCCTATTTATAAAGGACTTAAGAAGTGCCACTTGTCTTATCCTTAAGATAGCTAAAAATAAAACCACATGTAAACCCACTATAATCATCTGTGACACTAGGCAATACATTTTCCTTCATAAGCTTTCTACAAATGTTGGACCAAATAAGTCCATATTGCAACAAATGGTAAAGGAAGACTGATTGAGTTCATTTTGTTTTTTTGTCTTGGACTTACAAAGGCTCTCTGTTTGCTTTCCCTTGACAAGCAACACATTTGATCATTTTTTAAAAAGTTTGGAAGTAACTTCTTACAAGATTTTCTTTTAACCAATTTATACAAGGTTTTTAAAATTTAAGGGACCTAGCCCTTCTATGCCAAAGTTTAGATACATTAGATGTGGCCTTTTGCAAAAGAGCAAGTTAAACCTCCTTTTAGGAACTAATGTCTTTAAATTCAATACATACATATTTCTTTTCTAGGAACTCTAATAAAACTTGACTTTCATCAATTAACTTAAAGTTTGAAGATAAAACAATACATTCAGTGTCATTAAAAAGAACACTATTCCTTTTATCACACATTTGTGAGACACTAAAGAGATTAAACTTTAACTCTCTCACAAAATACACATTTTCAAAATCTAGATTACGCAATTCTTAATGGTACCTTTTTCTATGATTTCCTTCCTTTAGGGTCCCTCCAAAAAGCCAACATATCCGCTATCTATCTCTTCATATTTTGTAAGATAGGACATGTTCCCTGTCATGTGCCTTGAGCATCCACTATCAATCACTCCTTGATCCTGTAAATCCATTTGTGGATTGCCCTGCACATTAGATAAGAAAATTAGTTTCTTTTGGGGACCCAAGCCATCACTGACTTGGATCTGCCTTGTGCATCAATATAATCAAACTTTTTAGGGTGATTGATGCACTGTCGTGTTTTAGAAACAGGTCTAAAACTTTATTCTTCATTTCTTAATCCAACAAGCTGATGCCTAACAGCATAAAAATTATTTCCCTAAACAGCAATATAACTGCTTTGGCTCATTAGAATTAAATTTTTTATCATCCTAACAATATTAACCATTGATTAATATTACTGTTTTTAAATGTTGTGTTCTTATGAATGGGCCTCTTAATAGTTGAATGTGATGTTTTAGAAATATACATTGGGCAATCAGCATTCACAGTTGTATTTGAGTGTAGAGCATAACCATGACTAGTCATTTATTAACTGATACTAAACCAGACTTCATTAGTACTGCTCTTAGAACTAAGTTCTTTTTAGCACAGGGGTTGAGTCTTTTTAGCAAAGTTTTGATGATTCACCCTTTGAGCATTGTTCCAAACAGGTTTTACATCCTTTGTTTTTAAAACTTTTGATACTGGTAATTGCAATCAACTTGCAAATGATCAAAGCTTCCACACACATAACAGGCCTTATTAAACATCTCAAAATTGCTTCCTAGTTTTTGAGACATCATATTGTTCTAATTTCTTTGATTGCCTTCTTTAACTAAGAGTTTTGCTATTTGCTCCAACTTGATTTCAATATAGTTTCCAGCAGTTTTTTCTTGTTATTTAAGATTGACAAACTCTTTCTTAACAATACTAGGCCTAACTGTTTTCTTTTTATCCTCTTCCTCATCATCTGACACCCATTCTTCAAAATAGGGCATCATCATTCTTCCTAACTACCTTAGGCTCTTCTTCACTAGACATAGCTTTACAGTTCTCAACTATAGGCTCATTAACAAACTCATCTAAACCAGTAAAAGGCAAGTCAGGTGTTGGAGGCATGAAATTTCTTGTGTAGGGAGGTGTAACTGCATTAAAAAAATTTATAGCCCCAACCTTTCTTGCAATTGTCAACTATACTAACTCTCTATGAGCTTGTTTAAACTTTTAGATGCATGATCAAATTTATCTACATTAAGTTGAATGCCATCTTTTTCTTTTTGAACTATTTCAAGCTTCTTCCTAAGCTCTCTAATAGCTATTTATCCTATATGAATTTCAAATTTTAAGCCCTTAATATCTTATAAATAAATAGACTCGTTTGCTTTATAAACATCAAGTTTTTCTTCCACTGACTCTAAACCTGTTTTATAACCTAAAACCATTAAACTAGATTTCTATAAATCTCTTAATAGTTGATAATTTTGAGATTTAAGTAATTTAACAGTTTCCATACAAGATTTTGAACAATTTGAATCATTGGATACCCCTGAGTCAGAACTTGAAGACGAGTAAGCCATGAGTGTATAATTAGGCCCTTCCTCTGCCTGATCACTCTAGTCATATACACCAAGATCATCACATGACACTAAAGCTATGGAAGTAGATATTTCCATAGGCACACTCCTTCTTGAGCTTTCCTTGTTCTTGTTGTCTTGATTTCTTGGAGCTTTGCACTCCCTAGCAAAATGTCCCCTCTTGTGGCAGTTGTAGCACTCTACTTTGGACTTATCAAAACCAATAGTCTCATTGCCATTAACAGTAAGCTTCTTTCATGTATTCTTCAAAAACCTTCTAGCCCTCATAGTCAACATGGCCATTTGCCATCTCAAAGCCATCTCTTCTATGTCATCAAGATGGATTTATTGCAAGTCCTCATGTTCAAGTTGAGGACTATTTGGTTGACTAGTAAAGAATGAACAAAAAACATCATCACTCAAGTTATCAATATTTGTAGAGTAAGTAGTATTAACTTGAGTGCTAGCAATAGTAACTCCATGAGCAACATTAACTGCTTTATTAGAACTGCTAGTGTTGTTATTTGAGGAGAACACAAAAGCCATGTTCTGTGTGCTTGAACTTGAGCTAGACATCCCTTTGACTTCTGGTTCATACACCTTGAGGTTGTTATAGAGATCATCCATGCTCATTGTTTCTAACTCAGCTTTATTCCTCCACACAACAGCATGTGTGTTCCACTCAGGTGATAAGCTTCTTAATAACTTTTGATTAACATTGTCACACCCCGCCTAGGCGGAAACACGAGGCGTAACATCATGGATATCATCACAACACAATTGTGTCAACAATAGAGAGAACAAAAGGAAAAGGATAATCAAATGGGACACTATGTGTCATGACAATACCAAACACTAGATAAAGGAGTCTTGCATTACGATAGCAAAGTCATACCACAAGGAAACAAAATCCAAAAGTCTAAACAAAATCAACAAATAGCCAAGTATCAAACAATTTAAATGACATAAATAAAATCTCTAGGAGAATGACTCCACATAAAAGCCTACAGTCTCACTAGCCACTTTTCCTAACTTTAACATCCTCAAGATGATTACCTGAAAATGATGCTTAAAACGTCAACATAATGTTGGTGAGAGTCATAGGTTTAAGACACGATAATCAAATCTAACTGTAAATTACTGTGATAATAAAGAAAACATTACAGGATAATAAATGAACTATCATATAAGCTAACATGCAAATCCAATCAATCACACAAATTCCTAGCAACGACCACAAGACGTCTCATAG
>BQNB010072879.1:11649-32293 GCA_026074375.1 Tanacetum coccineum
TTTGGCAGTTTTTTTGTCTGTTTTTGGTCATTTAAGCTCGTTTTTAGAGGTAAAAGATATGTGTAATTAAGCACATATCAATGTCACCAAAAGTACCAATCTTATCCCAAAGATTTATAAAGAATGCATGACACATTTTATGTCACCAAAAGTACCAATCTTATCCCAAAGATTTATAAAGAATGCATGACACATTTTATGTCACCAAAAGTACCAATCTTATCCCAAAGATTTATAAAGAATGCATAACACATTTTATGTCATCAAAAGTACCAATCTTATCCCAAAGATTTATAAAGAATGCATAACACATTTTATGTCATCAAAAGTACCAATCTTATCCCAAAGATTTATAAAGAATGCATAACACATTTTATGAACAAAATGTTCCATGTATGTATTTGTTGGGGAGGCCCGATAGTCCCAACGATATAATCCGACATGTTATAACGTTCGTTCCCAGTGATAGCTAGTCACCCGAACGGGGGTTGTCAATCCCGAATAGATCTATAATGTTCGTTTACCAAGTGATCGCTAATCACCCGAACAGGGATCCACACCCGAATAGATCTATTTCATAACATTCGCGCTCACCCTCCAAGTGATTTACAGTTCATGACGCTGTGACGTAGACTTGTATGTACCCTAATTTGGGCAGTGATACAAATAATGCGTATATATACTCCCGTTACCGGTGTCCCCTCCAAGAACACCCGGGCAGTAATGTAAAAATATGTACTCCCGTTACCGGTGTCCCCTCCAAGAACACCCGGGCAGTAATGTAAAAATATGTACTCCCGTTACCGGTGTCCCCTCCAAGAACACCCGGGCAGTAACATTTGTGACCAAAAATGAAGTCAAATGATGTATCCCATAGCGAGCTATGCAAATAAGTATGTAAACCAATTTGAAATAAATCATGTAAATGCATTTGCAAACAAGCATGTTCTCACCCCAAATATATGTAAAACCAGTAAAACATGGGGCTATAAACTCACAAAATCCTTTAAAACAATCACATTGTTTATAAGATAACCAAATATAAGATTTTGTAGACAAGCATGTATCCCCCTCGCGGGTTATAAAACATTCAAAAGATTGAAAAGCGAGGCTATGAACTCACATTGATTAAAGACCACGATCAATTAATCCAATTAAATCACAACTGAATCTGCAACGATCTCGACCACGACCTATAATTATGTCGTTCGATTATAATACACGTACTAAATACGATCAACGATGCGTACATCGTTACCACGAAATCATACATATTTTTATATGTATGCAGTCATATATACATGTGATGAGAAATCCACTTGCGCGTCTTTAAACCTTAACCCTTAGTATATTTTATGTATATATACTATTTTCCGTCCAATATAACTTATCTCTAATATTTAAAGAAAGTTACTATTTTTAGACCTTCCGTTTTTAGATCCGAATAATGATCTTAAATAATTAATTGAAATAATATATTAACCGACCTTTAGTTTTTGATCATTTAAATCTCAAGTTTTAAAACTGACAAGCCTCGCGGCAAAGTAAAATGTGATTACGAACAACTTTCGTGTTTCGCCGGAAGGCTGAAACGGACCCGAAAGTGTTCAAATCGTTTAATTAATAAATGTGTCATTTTTAATATATATTAAAAATAACATATTTTCCCACTAAAGTGTATATTCCGATTACACCCCAGTTTCTTCGTTATTTGAACTTAAAAGTCCCGTTTTATATCAAAACATCCGTATAATTATAATTTGTTATATTTTGTAAATCAAAATATAATTTATCAACATCTCGATTCCCGAATCTTATGTTTCGATTTTTGATATTTATTATTCGGTATAAAAGGTGTCAAGGTCCATTTTTGGTCCAACTCTCGTCTCTTCTAAAATATATCTAATATCGCTTATATATCAATATAAGTCCCGTTTCAATATTAATTTCATATTTTAACTAGACCGCGCAATTTATAATATTTTTCATCACATCTTATATAAATCGATTAAATGAAACAAGTTATATATCTTCGTGTTAACTAAACTCACTTTATTTCGGTGTCATCCCACAACTCGACGCACCCCGGCTGATGGACAGCCAAACGCACCCTTGTGCGTGGCTGTTAAACCAAACGCACCCAGTGGTTGTTAACCCTTAACCCGACCCGACAACCCTTGCCCCGGCTGTCCCGAGCCAACCCAACAACCCCTCGGCTGTTTATGATAGCCAAACGCACCCTTTTGTGAAATATAAACCAAACGGACCCGTTGCGTTGGTAAACCAAACGCACCCGCTGCGTTGGTAAACCAAACGCACCCTGGCTGTTTTACCAACCAAACCAAACACACCCTTCGGTGCTAAACCCTTAGCCAAACGCACCCCAACCGCTGGAAACATAACCAAACACGCCCTTATGTGTATCCCGCTAAACCAAACACACCCTACCCGGCTGAAAACACAAACCCACGCACCCTAATCTGTTACAAACCAACCCGCACCCTTTTTGCTTATTTAAAACAATTCCGGATGCACCCATGGTGCTTATAACAAACCAAAACAACCCTTTCCCCCGGCTATACCCGGCTGTCCCACAGCCAACCCGATGACCCAACCCGGGTCGCTTTTTTGACAGCCAAACCCGACGCCCCTTGGTTGTTATAACCTTAACCCGAACCCACCTCTTTTGTTCATAACCAACCCAACCCAGACACACCCTTGTTGGCTATTTTGGTGCGGTGACCCGCAACCAAAACGCACCCTTATTCGACTAGCAAAGTAAAACGCACCCCTGGTGGTTTTTATAACCGAACCAAACAAACACACCTCTCTTGGGGTTCTCTTCACAAACCAGCCGCACCCTTGTTGTTGTTAACCCACGAAACCCGACACGAACCAACAAACAAACACCCCTTGGTTGCTATTAAACCCACGCACCCTATGCGGGTCGTGGTGATGATGATGACAGTGGTGATGGGTTGCGGCTGTCGGAGAGGGGGAAGGGAAAAATGGCGCGTGGCCGCGAGTGGTAGTGGGGATCGAGTAGATCCGTTGATGAGGATAACATTTGGTGTTCGCCGGAAAAATCCGCCGGAAAAGTATTCCGGCGGCGGCGACGTGGTGGTGGCCGGAGGGGGGTGGTGGCCGGCGTTGGGGAGGGAGAGAGAGGAAGAAGATGATGGTGTGTGTATTTGTATATATGAAATGAAAAGATATAAAAAGTTTTTATATATATATAAAAACTTATAATGTAAAGTGACAAGTTTACATAGTTTAGGGTCTAAAGTGTAATTTCTTTATTATAGTTTTGGTAAAAACGGTTCGGGACTCGTTTGAAAGACTTAACGGACGATTCAACTCTCGAAACTTGCGCCATTGTTTTTCAAATCATTTTTCCGATAAAAATGAGTATTCGCTTGATAATATTTCATAAATATTTTATAACATTTAATAAAATATCTGTTATTCATTTTATGAACCGGTTTCGCTTCGTCCGAAATAAAAATGGATTTCAACTCGAATATTCGCGTTTTCAAAAACGCTTTTAATTAAAATGCTAAGTATTTTATTAAATATTTTATTTAATAAAACGTGATAATTAAATATAATTTAATTATTTTCCCGCTTCTAAATCTTGCGAGGGCATTTCAGTCACCTTCTGACTGTTTTCGGGTCTCGGTCAAAACTGAAAAGTTGTCAGGAATATCGTTCCACATCAATTTGCTTTAGAGTCCGAGTCGTGAAAACGTGATTTAGATGGTCGTTCTTATAAGTCAAGCCAGACCCTAAAAGTCAAAGGGTAAAATCGTCATTCGAAATTTCGAAAATTCTCGGATGTTACAGTACCTACCCCTTAAAGAAATCTCGTCCCGAGATTAAATTCGTGTTATCCGATTGTGTGATCAAGGAAAGACTTAAGGTTTAATAACTCGCTCTAAACAAGACGCTGATAACTTTATTCAGCAATATCTAATGTTTCGACATTTCTTAATATCCATAAATTTCGGCTAGGTTGACCAGGATATCCAATCCATTAGAATATGTATCTTAGAGAAACATCATTACCAGGTTTATTGTTGGTATAAGTGCTTTATGAAGCAAACCTCTTAATAGAGAACACATCAAAGGAGAAAGTGTAGTCGCGTGGTTATGTCTATATAAAGTCATAAATGTTGTAACACCCCCAAAAATACAACAATGCAGCGGAATACCACATGGGGTGCTACTTCATAATACACAGCGCTAGATTAGCTTGCTGTCTTTAATGCTTTTTAGTGTTCTCAGCTTATTTATTTTGCTTATTCCCTAGTCATTAGTGCTTATTAGGTAGTAGTCATCTATCTTTGCTTATTTGCCTTTACATTGTTCTTAATTATTCTTAAAATAAGCCCACAGTTTAAGCCTTTAAGTCCTTGGTTAAAAAGTCAAATATGTTAACTTAATTTAGCTTATATTTTGCTTATTTTTAAGTTTTACAAAAAGTTGCTTTTTTAAAGTTTGTTGTTTTAGCATATTTTATAAGTTTTTAAAAAGAAAATTAAAAAAATGTTTGTAAAAAAGGAGAGGCCACAGGGGTTGAACATGTGACCTCTCCCTTTGCACGCACACGTCCCAAACAACACACACACTAACCACCAGCACCAGTAGGGCCATCTGGCCAATCTTTGCAACACTTATTATTTGTACCCTTTTAGCCCATTTAGCTTTTCAGCCTTTATTAGCTTATTTCGTGCTTATTTCAATAAGCAATTTTCACCATTTTATTTTTCTTAGATCCAGCACTGTTCAATGCACTTTTCCTTATTTTTTCAGATTTTCATGATTTAGATTAGTATTTTAATATTTAATTTAGAGTAAAACAGTTTTTAATTCATAAAAAATTATTAAAAAGTCAAAAAAATATAATTCTTTTTTTTTAAATTTTCTTTTATCATTTAGGACTTAGGAAAATTAAATTTGCTTTCGTAGGGTTAAATTTGTAGAATTTTGTTTTTTTAAAGAACGGGATTTTGTCCCGTTATCGTTTGTCTTAGTTTTTTTACTTTAAATGCTTACGTTTTTTGTTTACTTTTCTTTGTTCTTCCATTTTAGTCACTTTGGATTTATAAAAAGTTAAAAAAACCATTTTAGGATTAAATTTTGATAATTTAGGTTTAAGTAACGTTTTTTTAGGATTCCCGTTATCGTTTTTAGGGTTTTATCTCTAATAACTTTCGTTTTTAGTTTAGATTTTCTTTTAATTGCTTTTCCCATAGAATTAGAAAACCCATTCAAAGCCTTGTTATATTCAAACATCAAATATCAAACCGACTCTCGACTTTCCATTGCATTCCTCATTGGGAAAAATGACCCGGGTCCGGTTTTGAACTTTAATTGTTTTTAAAGTGAGAGATCGATACTTCCGAATATATATATTGATTTTCTTTGTGAATTTTGACTTGTTGCCTTGGTCAAGGGTGATTTGGTCAAAGTTTGCTTGTGTTTATTAATTATATATATATATACTATAAAACGAGAACCACATATCATTAAAATAAGTCGACGTTGATAAAATCATAGGTTGACGTACGCTAGGTGCAGGTATAAGCTAAAAACGCAAAATGCACAAATTTTACATAAAAACACAAAATAAAAGTATGACATATAAAATATATATGTAAAATAATAAAAATGCATAGAGCATGTAAACTAATATTTAGTCTAGAGTCGGGTTAATATTTAAGTTACGTTCTACGACATACGCGAGATAACCTATCCGGTTACCTTTAAAGGTAAATTTTACTCAAAAGTAAAATAAATAATAAAGTACAAGATTAAATAATGACCTAAAAAATTATGAATCGTTGATCAAAGGCACGTTTGTAATCGAGGTTAAATTAAAAGATAATTCAAGCTAAAAAATGACGCGACAAGCATAAAATAATTTACACAAGTAAATTTAGTCAAAGACGTTATGACAACGCAAATGGTTGTTAACCTGAGCTTGACGGTTGTCACGTCCTTCCCTCGTTAGAAAGAATCTCGTCCCGAGATTCAGTTCGTCTTAGTCAGTGATTGCGCGTTTGAAAATAGGTTTGTGTACTTGTGCTTGATCTCGTCCTCGCGCTTCCATATGTACTCGGTATTTCTTGGCGAATTCCATCGAACATTAACGTTAAGAATTTGACAAATGATAGGAATTCAACTTTGCTTTAGTCTCTTGACCTTATGGTCCATAATTTCCAATGGCTCATCAATGAATTAGAGTTGTTAGTGATTTGTAATTCCTCCAGTAGAACGATGAGTGTTTCTTCAGTTAAACACTTCTTCAAATTTGAGACATGGAACACATCGTGAATTCCACATAGCTCCTGCGGTAGCTCAAGTCGGTAAGATATCGGACCAACTCTACTTAGTACCTTGAAGGGTCTAGTGCATCGAGGGTTCAACTTGCCTCGCTTCCCAAAATGTATCATGCTCTATTGACGTTTTAGGTGGCCTTATTACAAGGTCCATCGTAATTTATTCCCATTTCTTAATATCTTTAATCTAAATCTTTGAAGGGTCGATATTAATTTCCTTTGCAGTGACCACGTGACCAAGAAATTATACTACTCTAAGCCAAAACTCACACTTTGGGAATTTGACGTACCATTTCTTGCCATTGAGAAATCTCAAAATGATATCTAAGTGTTGTTCATTTTCATCCATACTCTGTGAGTAGACGGGAATATCATCAATCAACACTATCACGAACTTGTTCAACTAGGGTCTGCACATTATGTTCATTAGGTCCATAAATACAGCCGGTGCATTAGTCAACCCAAAGGGTATGACTAGGAATTTGTAATGCATGTACCACGTCCTGAACGTTGTCTTATAGTTTCTTTTTCCTTGACTCTTATATGTGATATCCTGACTGTAGTTCAATCTTCGAAAAGTATGTTGCTCTTGTAGTTGATCGAATTGGTCATCTATTCGGGAAAAATGGTATCAGTTCTTGATGGTTAATTTGTTTAGCTTCCTGTGATCGATACATGTGTACATCGATTCATCTTTCTTTTTTTGACAAGAAGTATTGGTCCACCCTAAGGTGATTAACTTGGTCTTATCAATTCTTTGTTGAAAGTTCTGGTAATTATCCGGACAACTCTCGCATTTTCGATGGTTCCAAACGATATGGTGCCTTATCTACTGGTGCCGCTCCCGGCACTAGTTCGATCCGGTACTTGACTATTCTAGTCGGAGGAAGTCTAGACAATTCTTTCAGAAAGACATCGGTATGATTCCTTTCTATCAGAATATTTTGGATACTCTTCACATTGGCTCCTTTGTCCACTATATGTGCCAAATATGTGACACAATCCTTTTCTAGGTATTTTCTCATCTTGATGGCCGATACTAGCTTCAAGTCCTTTCCAGACCTATATCCTTGTACCACTCGAATCCTTCAGCCTTCCAAAGGGATTCGAACGATTATCGTAAAGCAATCAATTTCTGCTAAAATTCTAGTCTACCAATCCATCCATACTACTATGTCGATGCTCCTTAGATTTTAAATCATTTGACGGCCTAAACTATGATAAAACAACTCGTACTTACTCTAGGTCCGTAGAGCATAGAGGTAAAATAATTGGTTTCCAAAATTCGTTCTTAGGATGGGCGTGTTTCTTTTTGGAGACATAGTTTTTAAAATTTGTCCAAATACATTTGTTTGAGCAGATGCTTGATCAAAGTATAATTTGTGTACGTAATATAATCTGGGATTTAATATAATAACATTTATGTAAAAAGGAGATGCCACAAAAGTTTATGTAGAGTAAGGATAAAATTCTTACATGTAAAGTTAAAATTTTAGTTATGATAATTATACCAAAAGATACGTCCGTAAAAGTTCGTATTTCTTAGTGACCTTTAATAAAATTGTCTTTTCCGCATAATTCTCAATAAAAAAGTTTCAATAAAATAGTTCAAGTAGTGTATAATTAAAGATTTTTAAATTTTTGAAATTGTTATTGGCAACGTAATGAAAATGACACAAACGAATTTACATGTTAAGAACTTTTGTTACAAATGTCTGTTTGAATAATATTATTAGATATTTGTGGTTTAGACGGAACCTCTTAATTACATTGGTTTTGATACGAGACAATGCAATTATTTGAAATCTGCCTAAAAGCATAAATCCTCAAAAAGGATTTTTTTAGATAAACATACTTACTCATAAAATTTTGTCTACAAAGGAATTTGACTCATCCAATTGGTACTATCCTCAGAATTCCCGACCACAGGATGAAAATTGTTGCCATGGTTACATAATTAACCAAATTATCAAGTATAAGGTTTTTATCCTTCTATCAATCCTTTTATCTTAAAAGGAGTCTTCTAGGCGATGGTCATACAACCAAACAATTAGAGTGATAACACTCTTAAGCGAGTTGCTCCTAGGGCGACGAATGACGTAATTTGTCTCATCGAATATTTTCAAGAACGAAACGTTAAAAGTAATGGATATCCACGGTAAAAACACAATGTCAATCCACATACTGGATAAGAAGATAGTCGCATGCAATACGCAAGGTAGGGTCATATACCCTATTAAATGCCATAATTGGCGCGGAGAAAAAAAACGAGTTTTGTGTCATATTACAATCAAATTATGAAAAAGGTAAAAGTACGATTTAAGGTATGAAGGAAAGTTATATGCGCCATAAATGGCCTTCCAACATGTCGGCTACCAGTTAGAGTTCAACTCCCAGCTAAAAATAAGATGGTTATGACGTATCAAAATGTTCTTCCAACAACGCTGTTGGGATGAATCAATCAATTAATGAGTGGTTATGTACTAATCGAGCACTCCTTCTCGCAATCGCAATCAAAACAGT
Organism: Tanacetum coccineum; assembly: GCA_026074375.1. NCBI lineage: Eukaryota > Viridiplantae > Streptophyta > Magnoliopsida > Asterales > Asteraceae > Tanacetum > Tanacetum coccineum. Next base: position 20,514 of record BQNB010072879.1, read on the forward strand.
TGACTTAATATTAATAAGACAAAATAAGACCGAAATATAAGTCAACACAGTTTCTAATAGCGAAAGAATGAACGCCTTTATAAGTCGTGCGTATGCAGTCCATCTGCTGTTCGCCTCGAGCTCTGACTCGGAATCTATCGATGAGTCCTTTTTGAGATCCTATGCAGGATAGGGGTACGAAGAGTAGTTAGGTGTATGTCATGACTCACTCACAAAATCATTAGTGTGTGAAGATGATCTCTAATGATAGCCTAGTCGAAGAGGGCTAGCAGTCCTGAAAACATTTGTCTTAAAATCAGAATACTAATATTCACTGGGGTCTTCATCCAAATTGTATATTATACGGGAAGGTGAGGGATATGACTTAACGATCGCGTCATGGCAAAAATAAAGACATGCTTAGTCTATAGGTCATAGTGCGGTAAAGATAAAGATCACATATAAAATGACATATTGGACTATAGAACAAACATGAATGCATGAAATATGAACGCACACGACTAATGCAACTTCAGGTGACCTTATGCCTATGACTCCACCAAACACGATACTTGGTAACTATTCTCGACATCCCATGATTCTACCTACATTAGACAGAGTTGATCAAGTTCCGTCTAATTAAGGTCAAATGATGCAATGTCCGGACTAGTCAACTCTTATCATGTTCAGTGTTTTATAAAAGTACTTTTCGGTTATAGTTGCGGTTTTTAGTTTTTTTTTAAAACCGGCATTCACTATAGCCACAACTCTGATACCAAATCTGTAACACCCCGCCAAAGCAAAAATGTGGAGTGTGATAGCTCAAGGCACAAGCATATGGTAATAGCACATCACCATAATTAATGTAATAAGAAAGAGTACAATAATACCATAATTGTCTTCGCCGAACATTGGCGTTTAAAACATAAGTGTTAAGTTCACAAAGCTTCGTATTAACGTCAAAATGTTTTAAAGAGATGACACGGTGAGACTCCACAATGCAATGCCTTTAAAAGAAACTTACTAACGATCACCTAAAATGCATGAGAAAATAGGTCAACTATAAAAATAGTTGATGAGTACACGGGTTTATGAAAATGTAGTAAAAACTCATTTATAAATAAGTCATCATGGCAAATGTCCTGTGAATCTATCATATTACAAGTCCCGACCATACAAGACTTGTAATAAATATACATTCACCTACCCTTCCATGATAAAGAAAAAGTCCCAAAATATAGTTTATAAAAGAAGACATCATGGCCAGAGTCATATATATTTATCTCACTACAAGTCTCGCCCATACAAGACTTGTATCATATAGATTCACATACAATTCCATAATATACAGATATGCGCAATAATAGAAAGTCTAAATGTTCAAAGCCACTTGGTTAATATTAAAGTAAAATGTTCCAGTAAAATGCACACGCAATAAATATAGTGTCAAAGCACAAATGGACGATTGCCCCTATATATAAATATTATGCAAATTCCTAAACATTGGAACCGAGAGGTTGGCCGACCTCTAATAGCGCTATCCATAATATTTACACTCCAAGACAGCAGAGCGCAACAAGTACGTATAAATTGGGATCTGAACAGCAACCCAAAGGGGGACTTAGACAGGTGAGGGGAAAGAACAGGATCCCACACACCTAACACTATATCCATGCACCTTACATACTCACACAGAATACGTAAAGTCTCGTTTTAATAAAAATCACATGTATTAGAAATATAATACGTGAAGTTTAATATTAACCAAGTCTTACATATTATAAAAATAATATGCGAAGTCCAACAATGTACAAATCATACATATATCATAAAATAATACGCAAAGTCTCAATATGGCAATTGACATATATAAAAAAAATCAGTTCTTAGTATGCAATAATCTCCAAAATAAAGAGTAGCAAAACGGGGATCTTGCGAATACTCAAATGCACTTATCAAGTTCAAAAATAGTTTATGTAGTCCAATATAGTTTAAAATGTCCATATAGTCCAAAATGTTCAAAAATGTCCAAATAGCTTAAATAGTCCGAAGTAGATCAATAATCCACGCATATAAAATAATTTGCAAAGTACGCTTGAATATTTCATAATCAGTAACATTCATGCAGATCACCCCAAAAACGTATAAAACATTTAGAAAGAGGGGGTCGTGAACTCACCTTAACAATTAAAGCGTGAGTACAAGAATGAGCACAATGAGTATCTCTAAAAGTAACCCTCGAATGTAGACCTCACCAGACGCGACCTAAGACAAGTACAAAATATTTATAAAAATCTAAATGGTATGCTCGGGAAAAAAGAAAATGACAACTAATTAGGTCACCCATCTTAAATATATAATATATATTAGATGTTAATAGTGTATTATTTATAATGCTATCCGTTGTTAAAATATACTATTAGACGATTAGATTGATCAAAACATTTGAGACGTGCATCTTATTAGCATAATTTCTTTAAAGACAAAATAACTAAACTATAAATTTTGGACTAGTTTTAAAAAGCATAAAATGGTCAGGGGCCAAAAATGTTGCTTTAAGAATCTACAATATTTATTTGTATATGGCTTTATAAATTAGGGACCAAACATGTAAATTTGCATTTTAAATCCATGCAATTGACGTTTGAAGTATTCTGCTTCAGTTGTAATATACATAGTACAATACTAGTTTCCATTTTAACATATATAGTCTTCAATTTTTTTAAGCCTTTAGCTTATGAGTAACCATTCATGGTGATTTCTTAATATGTATATATTTTGCATTAGAATGATAGTGAGAGTATACCTCAAAGTTGTTAAACAAGAACACACCAAAAGAAAACCGAAACCGAAACCAAAATCGAACTTGAACTCGAGCATGAGTGCGAACGCCAATTCAATTACGAGCACCTATATTTAATGAGGTATGATCGAAATCCAAAACCAAATACCAAGACCAACCCAAAACCAAGCACGACAACTAACCCGAGTACAAACATGAACTTATGACCGAAGATGTATCCCGATGTCCCACAACTAAACACTCATACTCATGATTAACTTTTTCATGTAGAAGTGTTTTTATTGGAAATTAGTTCTCATGACCTTGGTTCTGAGATTTTGCAAGAATGGCTAGTCATTGACCTTCAAACGAACCTGTAGAGAAATATAGGATGCGGAGTGAAATAGTTGAGTATTTCTCTTTGAATCATGAATATTAACGTGATAAATAATGAACCCATTTATTTTAGAACTTCATTTTAATGTAAATAATGAGAAAGGCGGCCACCAAGATACACGTGGCTGTAAAAGAGGGGTGGTATAGGATTGAAGTTGAAACGTGGGTCTTTGAGAAGTGCGTAGGAATTCGGAAACGTATTTGTTGTGCATAAGCTAGCAGCCAAGTAGTTGGGAGGATTCTTACAAACTTACGGAAGTATAAATTAAGAAAAGCAAGTGTAAAAGAAATAATAGAAGTGTAAAGAGAACATGAGTGTACTACTTGTAAGGAAGAGTGTAGAGGTTTAAACGGAGTGGTTCGGTTCTGTTAGTTAGAAAATAAAAACCATTTTTTCACGGGGCGGGTAGCTCATTTCACTATCCGTAACCAAACCGTTCTAAGCGGTTACCCGAGCATGCAGTTATCCAAAATAAGCGATTACTCGCGGTTCGGGTCACGGTTAACCGTTTAAACATTTAATCAAATCAAACCGAGTGGACATTTATATATTGAAATACGTATAATGCTATTGGACAATATTGTGGCAACATTTCTTTTATATATCACCATTTTGTTATCACAAAAGTAAAAGATATAGAAAAATAATCATAGTCCATGAACTATAAAGAAAGCACCAACACCAAAAATGTTGCACGAAACAAATGTGAAAGATTGAAGCATGATAAAGGCATCGATCGACAATGTTTACTAACATCAAAAACTGCGATATACTTAACATATTTAATTATAAACGTTGTTTCCTTTTGCAATTAACATCTATTATTAGCAATTAACCATATTATAATCACCCCTTCGACATGCATAGTTTATAATCACTAGAATATGATACGTAAATGTTAGTAAATTTTTATACATTCTTTTAATAAAAAAAAACATTTATATTTTGTAAGTAATACTTTATGCATTGTTAATTGTACTTAAATAAAGAATTAAGTACATGTCTAACCAATTTATTTAAGCAGCATTGCTTATACGTGTTACGTTACTTAAATGTTGTCAAAATATCATATCATATATATCTGTCGACCAACACAAAGTAAATGATAAAACGCGTAGGTGTAATACCGGGTTATACCTAAAAAGACGTATACGCGTAAAAAAATATTAGACTAAGTTTTTAAGTGTGACTAACACTAACTATTTTAAAATAGTTTGAGCATATCATCAATAATAAGTTGGCGTTGATAAAATCATAGGTCGACGTGGGTGCGGGTATAAGCTAAAAATGCAAAACATGTAAAGTTTACGTAAACATGGAAAATAAAAGTACGACATATAAAATATATATGCAAAATGATTAAAGTACATAAAACATGTAGACTAAACATAGTCTAGAGTTGGTTTCATATTTAATGTACTTTTTACGACGTTTGCGAGAGAACCTATCCGGTTACTTGTAAAAGTTAATTTACGCCAAAATAAAAATATATAGTAAATGTACAAGGTTAAATAATAACCTAAAAGATAAATTTTACTCAAAAGTAAAATAAATAATAAAAATACAAGATTAATAATGACCTAAAAAAATATGGATCATTGATCAAATTCGTAATCAACGTTTCTAAATAAAGAGACAATCCAAGCCCAAAATGACTCGACAAACACAAAATAATTTAAGACAAGTAAATTTAGACAAAGGTGTTTATAAAAACTTTAATGTTTGATAACCTGAGCTTGACGGTTGTCACAAAAATCCCCTAGAATAACATGTTGAGCCATTCCTTTCTTTTTATACACCATATTATATGTTTCGTTACACCCTTGCATCTTAGCCTACCGTGTAGATTAAGCCTATTTCTCTATGTTGCTAGTTGCTTTCGTGTAAAGTCATGTATTTTCTGTGTCAAAGTAAAAATTTTCTATCTCTGTAATGGTCGAGAAATTGCACAATGCAATGGAAAAATAAGTAGGTCGTAAGTTTTGCTACTTTTCGCAATTATGAATTATGTCCGATGAAGAAGTACTACAAGGAAAAGATTATCCGGATAAATTATGAAAGTGAAGACGGTGGAATCAAACCGAGGTTTATTATGTATTATGAAAAAAAAGAGAAGAGAAAAAGCAAAAAAAAGAGAAGGAAGAAAAATAGTCGTTTCAAAAAGAAGTTTATACCGAAGGAATCACTTAGAAGGATCGATTATTCGTTGATACGTTACAAAAATCAACGATGTCAAGTTTTGTAAAAAGTGGCTGATATCACCACTTGTGTAAAAGTATGTAAAGAGCGGGATGTAAGGGAAGTTGACCGTTATGGGAACGTCAACTTTGGTTGTCTTTGTCATTTCTGTGATCGAGGCGTCTGTCTATGTATTCGAGTCTTTGTCATGGAACGACCGGGAGGAAAGTTACTAGCAACCACACCGTATTTATTGGCTTAATCTATTTGTTTTATTAATTTTATTTAACAACCATTTTACTTCTCTTTCCTAGCAACTAACCTTAGTGTCTACTCGAACAAGAACTTGTTCGAGCATGCATGTCTATTCCATCGTTACGGTCATGTATGCATGTCTCAGCTGCCTTGTTGGATGACAACTTTTGGTGAAAGTTAGAAGGTCCCTATCCTATATCACCTATATCATTCTTCATCCTTAGCGTTGGTTAAACACGAACAGGGACGCGTTCGGATTATATATGTCTATTCCGTCATTACGGCTGTGTATATATGATACAGCTGCCTTGTTGGTGTGGTACTTATGGCGAAAGACTGTTGAATGATCAACCGTAAGCCTTCTTAACCTAATTTAGCTTTTGACTTGTTCTTCCTTAACTTTAGCGGTGGAGATGTGTATCCTTGCCAAGCTTATGATACGAAACTAATCACGCCCGAGCAATTGAGCGTACTACTTAAATGTTGCACCCTAGATTAGTTGAGTGATCTGGGTGTTTTCATTTCTATATTTCTTGAGGAGCTTAGTTATGTACAGGTGATTAGGACAAAACGACGCTTAAACGGAAAATCCTTAACTTCGGTTTGGGACACATTTTCATAAACCAAACCTTTTTCTAAAGTCTACTTGAGGACAAGTAGGATTCAAGTGGGGGGATATTTGATGACATCAAATAACGTCACTTTATTATATCATTTATCCCATCTATTTTGCCCACTTTTATATAATTATTGCATTATTTGGTACTTAATTGCTTTAAAGTTGATAAATGCAGTAATTCAGGAGTGTTTTGTGAAGATAAGCTAAAAGGCGCATAAATTGGAGCTAAAACGAAGACATTTGAAGATTTCTAAAATTCACCATTACGCTGTATCCTACTAACGTGATTACGGCGTATCCAGTGCCATGAATTCATAAGAAAATGCGTTTATAATTCCTAATAGGCGTATCTGGCTATCTAAATAGCCGAATCCATGAAGATAAAACAAATCGAAGATTACAGTAAATTAAGTAAATTGGGAATGATATCAAAGATTTATTACGAACGTAGCGTGCACTCCAAGAAATCAATTCCCAATATGACGTATCCATGCTATCTACATACGCCGTATCCATGAAGATAACTATTCGAAGATACAGTAAATCAAGTAAATTAGGAATGATATCAAAGATTTATTACGAACATAGCGCGCACTCCAAGGAATCCAGCCTAATACACCGTATCGACCTATCTGGATACATCATATCGAGTATTTTTGAGCAACTATAAATAGAAGACTCAAAAATGAGTTTTCATTGTGCAATAGCATATTCTTTATACCATACTCATCAGAGACGAATTTTAGAAGAGAAGATCAGCCATAAAGGTCAAGCATTGATCACGAATCCATAGAAGACATCGTGTAATTTTTACTCTCTTAATCGTTCGATTTTCAATTGTTTGATTACGCTTGTATAATTACAATGGTTGTGGGCTAATACCCTCGGGTATTAGCCATCTTAATGAAAGTTCAATGTTTGGTTTGTTTTAAAATTGATTTCTTAATTTATCGTTGATTATTTAATTATGTTTATCACCTCATACTTGTTTATGTGTTTGAATATGCGACCTATCATTCAACTGGGTCTAGTGTTACGGACCAAGTAATCTAGATACCAGGATAGCTCTCCATATCGTGTTTCATATATCTGGACCAATAGGATCACAAATAACGTTCTGTCTTTGTCTTTTGATTATGAGCTTAGTTGGACCGGTAGGTGACCCGTTTATGTTTCAGCAATCATGCTCTTAATTAACTGATAAAGATTGGAATAGTAGACTACCAGTATATAAAACACCTTCAAACAATAAGTGGGTAAAGTCCCGTTGGGCTAGAGTTTTAACAGGATCACCACTGCTTTAATTCTCTAAGATAGATTATAATTAAACTAAAGGATGCTTTATGCGGATGCATTAATTGTGACAGGATTAATTGTGTCTAAGTCTTAAGAATGATATGCCGCTTCGAGATAAGTAAATCATTGCACTAAAACAAACAAACCAGCATTGAACCGGATTTAATATGGCTAATACAGTTTTCTATCATTTGGCTTGTACCGCTTTTCTATCTTCTAATCTTCATCTTTTGTGTTTATTGTGTATTGAATTGGTATTTGTCATCACCAAACCTGTGCCAGTCTCTCAGGCTGAATCCCCCATTTCATTAGACAACGTACATAGCATAGGTTTAACCAGTAAATAGACTAATTAAAATACTGATAGAATATAGGATTAAATTTCTACTCTTAGTGTTCGACACCCTACTTACTGCAAACTCTATCTTGACCGGGTACACTGCTCGTTAAAGTGTTGTTTTAGGTTTGTCGGCTAAATATAAATGTAAAACTTGATAATCAAATAATTGACCCTACATGACAACACATCACCTACCTAGCTCTACTGAAGCCAACCCAAGAGATCATGTCAAATAAATTTCGACCACTACTGAAGCCGATTCAAACCAGATACGCCGTATTGGATCACCCCAATACGCCGTATCCACTTCACAGAACAAAAGATTCATGTTCGAGTCAAGACAAATGACAATCCCATTTCCAATTCATTTGAATGATTACTACTGTGAGGAAAACAAGAGATCGTATGGACCACAATTCTTGGAAGCTTACACATATGAAGCTTCACCATTATTGATAAATCCATAACCCAAAAATATGAAAGAGACCAGGGGTTTCACGTTTAACCTTTGCTATATTAATAATGTTAGCTTTGATAATGAACCCTTTTTTTTTTTTGCTGACTTAGAAAGCTACGTAAGAGTATTATTGCCTCTCTCGACTTACTTTAACTTAGGTTTAGTCGAATTAGCTCCACAAATAATCAAATCAACAGTTGAAATTAGCAATAAGGACTATTAAATATCCAAAAGGAATTGCTAAAAATGTGCTAGTAGGTATTGGTAAATTTGTTTTCCCTGTAGACTTTATAATTCTTGATATGTCCAAGGATGTCAAAGTGCCCTTGATCCTCGGAAGACCATTTTTGTCTACCGTCCACGCTAAGATTGATGTATTCAAAAGGAAGATTACTTTAAGGGTTGGGGATGAGAAAATTATTTTCAAAAGTGTTAAACCTGCTAGTAGTTTGATTAAGAGGGTCTACATGTTAAGCTTAAGAGAAAGAATGGAACTTGATTTAGAAGCTAGGCTAATGGGAGAGACTTTAGTGTTAAATAGATCATTAGACCCTTTATATGGAGATTACATTGAATTGAATGATCTTAATGTACCATTAGAACTTAGAAGAGATCAAGTTAATGATTTGATGCCCATCATTGAGGAAGGTGAGATAATTGATGAGCCCATGATTGACATAATCAAGACAAGGAATAATGAAAGTTTTGACGAGTACCCTAGTTTTTGTGACTTTGACCGGAAGATCCATATCGACTGTGCCTACAACTTAAGATTTTCGTGCATGATAGGTTTCGAGCATGTAAGTGCTAATTTTTTCCCAATTTTGTCCGTAAATATGATGTCTAGGGAGTTCTATAATTCTATAATAAGGGACAAAGTTGAACTCAAAGGAAATAATGTAGTAGGAGCTTTTATGAATGTACCTATTTTTGTCAGAAATTTTTCTGTTGTAACTCATTTTGTAGTGGTGGAAAATATGGATGGCTACTGAGATCAAGACATGGGAGATATTATTCTTGGAGAACCGTTCTGCAAAGCTTCATGTGTGGAAGCAAAAAGGTTTGATGGATTAATCACTATCCACAATGGTAGTGATAACGTGACTTACCAAATGGCGCGATCACATCCAAGGTTTAAACATCTATCCAATGCCCAATGCAACAAGATCAAGCCGTTACTAAAGGTGAGTTTGCATGATAAGCTGAATGGAATCTCGCATTCGTACCAAAAACTCAAGAGTTTCTACAAGGGGGTCTTAAACTTAGGACACGAATATGTCCGAGATGCGAAGATGGAAGAATGGCTCAAGACGAAGAGTATGTTGTTGTTAAAGAAGGTGAATACGAAGATTTGACGAGTACAAGCAAAAATGCATGCTGAGCATACCAAGAAATCTTTCACAAGATGGACGAAGGATGGATGGTAACAACACCAGAGTGAAGGAAGGTGAAGAAAAAGTCTAACTTAAAGACTAGCTGAAAGAAAAGTGATTCCTGGGAGACAACCCGGAATGCTATTTATTTTTATCGAGTCTGTCTTCCCAGACATCAATACGGCGTATCCGCTCCATACCATACAGCGTATTGAATATCTGGACATTATCAGTCCTTTACTTTTATGCTCTTTAAACATTATTGTCAATTTTGTCAATATGGCGTATTCATGTACATGATACGGCGTATTCAACAGACTAACCTGTATATAGATATTTTTTACAAGTTTCTTAATAGGGCGTATTCCAGCCTACGGATATGGCGTATTGGTCTCCTATACAATTTATTTAGTTTATTTAATTAACCATAGGTACCGAGATAGGATTTTGCTGGTATACAGACACATTTACAACACACATTCTTTCTCATAAACTCAACTTGGAGAATCTACCAAGTAAAATATCAGGGGAGTTTCTCATTTTAATTCTTTTAATTTCTTGTTTTTTCTATACAACGAGGACGTTGTATAATTCAAGTGGGGGATGGGAATTAGAATGTATACTTATCCTATTTATCACAGTAAAATGCTTAAATTATGCTCAAATTTTAAATTTTTTCTAGCATACTTTTGTGAAATTACTTGCTACATAACCTGCACAAAATAACCCTTATTATATATTGTGAGGATTTAACCTTATCTGTTTCCAAATGTTTACCTAAATTCTAAAAAAATATGAGTGTGCCGGTGATGTTGTAGACTTTAGAACTTAGCTTGGTATATCTATTCGAGACCAAAATAATGAGTACTATGGATTTAGATGGGGTAACTTGTTTAAATTGGTAAATTTCTAGGATTACACCAAAAAAGCGTTTATATGTTGTTTATTTAACTAACTACACTGGTTAGTTAAATCCCGTATAAACCCTTTGTTTACTCTCATCTTAAGATTAAGATACCCCTAGAAAAAACAATAGAGCCAATCCTTTAGGAATAACACCAACTGTTTGTTTCGTTACACCTTTACACCTTAGCCTACCTTGTTAGATTAAGTCCATTTATCAGTTGCTAGTTGCTTAAAGTGTAAAGTATGTATTTCCCGAGTCTTGTGTCAATCTATCTTTGGTACGGTTGGGAAGAAATTTGCACATTGCAAATGGGAATGTATAAAATAGTCAAAACTCATGTATTTTTACTACCAACATAATTATTAGTACGTCCGAAGAATGAAGAATTATTGAAGGAATTATCCAGAGTTATTATGATCGTGAAGATGGTGAAATTACACCGAGCTTCATAGTTAGTACATGAAAAAAAACAAAAAAATTAGAAAAATCGCAACAAAAAATGAGGAAAGTTTGGAGATAATCATTTCGCAAAGGCTTAAACCGAAGGAATTATATCAAGGATCGATTATTCGTTGATACGTCTTATAATTGAACGATGTAAAGTTTTTTTATAAAGTGATAGATATCGCCACTTGTCTTGTAAAAGTATGTAAAGTATGGGATGATTGGGAAGTTGACCGTTACAGGAACTCCATCTTAGGTTGTTGTTTTTGATCAATGATCAAGATGTTTGTACATAGTTATGTCTTTATCATGGTAACGGTCGAGAAAAAATGTCTAGCAACTTATATCTTATTTGTTTTGGACTTTGGTTTATTACTATTGGTGAAAGTTAGAAGATCCCTACCCTATATCATTCTTCATCCTAACCCTTAGTTAAACTCGAATGAGGATGTGATCGAACACACATGTCTATTCTATCATTACAGCCATGTATGTGTACTTCAGCTGCCTTGTTGGTGTGATACTTTTAGTGAAAGATTGTAGAATGATCAACCCTTAACCTTATAATAAAAACCTATTTTACCTTTATAAACTTGTTATTCCTTAGCTCTAGTGGAGGAGATGTGTATCCTTGCCAAGCCAATGATAGAATACTCGTCACGATCGAGCAATTAAGCGAATTAGTTACATGTTACCACATAGATTAATTGAGTGATTTGAGTGTTTTCATCTACCTATTTCGTGAGGTGTTTG
>BQNB010072880.1:0-32293 GCA_026074375.1 Tanacetum coccineum
AATTGGCTGACTCGGCCCATTAAGTGGGGTATGGGTTGGCCCAATAAGATGCTTAGGATTTTGGCTTCGCCTTTGACTTGTTGACTTTGACTTGGTTGACTTTTTGGTTGACTTTGACTTTGACTATTTGACTTTTCACGCTCTTTCTATTCCCGTGCTCGGTTTTGTCGGTTTTGGCCTCGGTTTTGTCCTTTAGTGAATATCCGTTACCTGCACAATCATAAATCATAAAACACACAAATACAATGTATTTTTGGTATATTTTGGTCATTTTAGGCACGCTTTTATAGGCAAAAGGTATGTGTAATTAGGCACATACCAGAAGCAGAGCAGGACAGTGGTAACATAAATAGGACCCAATCCATGACAACACTTAATGAGTCTTTTCCTTAGAGAACTAGCTCAGGTAGTGGTCCCAGGTGCCAAGATACCACATTAGGGGGTGTAGAAGCTCAAATTAGGTTTGAGATTGCATCTAAACAGTCCAATGATCCACCTCTCTCAAGAGTTAACACACTTGGAAGTAGGGATGATAGCATAAAACTAAAGGAATTGATGGATCTTTGTACAAAACTGCTTGAAAAGGTTCTTGATTTAGGATAACAAAAACAGATAGAGTGATTCAGTGAGAAAAAGAATTAAGACATAAAGTAAGAATAAAAACAGAAAAAAAACATGTGAGAATCAAAATTGATGATGGAAATGCTTTTTGGAACGAAATTAAGGTTAAATCTGGTAACTCAAACGTTAGTACTGCTGGGCTTTACTTAGTACTGTTAGGCTAAAATTAGTACTGCTAGACTACCGTTAGTACTGTTTGGGAATAACATGTTTTTCTCAATTAAATATAACCGTTGAGATATTTCCGCCAACTACTTCACTTATAGGTTTCCTTAAATTGGATAATTTATGAACTTTCTTTAACTCATAAGATTTATTCACGATAAACATCCAATCTTATTCAGTCGGTCCAATCAAAACCTTAAGTGCTCTCTATATAATCTCAATTAACTTTGCCAAACACACATACTCTCATAAATGAACCTAACCCGGATCTTAATCAATCTTTTCTCAATCAACAATGGCGAATTTAGAGTTCTGTGACACACACAACATGATCGATTACTTAAAGAAAACAGAGGGAAGTGAAGGATTTCACCAGATAGTGGATTTTCTCAATTCTAGTCATATAAGGTATGCTCTTAATGAAAATCCCACTATCTATGTTTCACTCATCTAGCAGTTTTAAAACACTGCTACTGCCAGAACACTAGATAATGGAGAGATGGAAATAACTGGTACAATAGATGGAAAAGTTAAGATTGTTTCTGAGGCATCTATTATGAGGCATCTTAAGTTAGAAGATTCTGATGGTATTAGTAATTTGCCTACTACTAAAATTTTTGAGCAACTTGCTCTTATGGGGTATGTGTCCAATTCTGACAAATTAACCTTTCAAAAAGGACACTTTTCCCCTCAATAGAGGTTTTTGATCCATACCATCCTTCATTGTTTAAGTTCTAAGAAAACTGCTTGGGAACAATTTAGTAGCAACATAGCAACTGCTATCATTTGCTTAGCCACAAATGGGAAATTCAATTTTTCTAAAATGATTTTTGATGGAATGGTGAAAAAATTAGAAAGTAAACACAAATTTTTAATGTATCCAAGATTTATTCAAGTCTTTTTGAACAAGCATAAGAGACTGCTTCTACCTCACAACAGAACTTATATTGCTCCTACCCTTACACAAAAACTTTTTAGCAATATGAGAAGGGCTTCTAGGGGATATACTGGGGTGGACATTCCTTTGTTTCCAACAATGCTTGTTCAGGGCCAAATTCTTTAGGGTAAAGGATCAACGGTCCTAGTTGAGTCCCATCACACACCCACAGGTGCTCCATAAACCTCATAACCACAACTTTCACAAACACTTAGGAGTTCTATCAGATAGGAAACTGAGGTTCCTCAGCCCAATTCTCCTCCTCACACCCATGTAGCAGATAAGGCTGCTTCCATAGGTGTGGATGTCAAACATGGAGGGCTTGTCACTACTGTCACTAGCTTAGATGCAGGACAGGGCAGTGGTAACATTAATAAAACCTCATCCATGCCCCATGATTCACCTCTCCCAAGAGTTAACACACTTGGAAGTGATGAGGGAAGTATGACACTAAATGAATTGATAGTTTTATGTACAACATTGTCAAAGAAAGTGGAAAGCTTAGAGGCAGATTTGAAGTAAACCAAACAAGTATATGGTGCTGCTTATACAAAGCTCATCATGAAGGTGAAAAAGTTAGAGAAAACAGTCAAGTCAAGCCAAGCTAGAAGAAGAGCCAAGATTGTTGTTTCTGATGATGAAGAAGATTTGGAGGATCCTTCCAAACAGGGGAGGAAGATAGATGAAATTGATCAAGATCCAGACATCTCATTGGTACAACATGATGCAGAGACTCAGGGGAGGTATGGACAAGAAATGGAGTTTGAAACTGAAGCTTATACTGCTGAAGATGTTAGAACTGCTAGGCCAGTTTCTACTGCTGGTGCAACAGTTACTACTGCTAATGTTACTATTAGTACTGCCAGTCCTCCAAGAGTTTCTACTGCTGAAGACATTAGTACTGTTGAGATACTAGTGTCTATTAGGAGGAGTGCATCTAAAGATAAAGGTAAAGGTATAATGACAGAATCTGAGCCTGAACAAACTAAGACAAAGTTGCAACAAAGACAAGAAAGACTTGGTTATGAAGCACCTGTAAGACTACAAGAACAACTTGATGAAGAAGAGAGGCAAAGGATTGCCAGGGTACAAGAATCAGCTAGCTCCTTCAATATTAAAGAATAGGAAAACATACAAGCTAGAGTTGAAGCTGATGAAGAGATATCTGCAAGATTACAAGCAGAAGAGCAAGCAGAATTGACTATTGAAGAAAGGTTAAGATTGTTTGTAGAGCTAATGGACAAAAGGAAGAAGTATTTTGCTGCAAAAAGAGCTAAAGAAAAGAGGAACAAGCCACTCACACAGGCTCAACAGAGGACTTGCATGTCTAATTATATCAAACACATGGGAAGTCATACACTGTAGCAGTTAAAAAGATATTATTTTGATGAGCTCAAGGCTTTGTTTGAAACAACAATGAGGAGAGTAAGCACTTTTGTACCCATGGAGACTGAAATTAGAAGAGAAGTTCTAGAGTTAGTAGCAGATAGTTCATAAGCAGCAGTTACTGAATCTACAGAAGCTAGAGGTACTAAAAGAGCTGCAGAAGAAGAACTTGGTCAACAAAGTTCTAAGAAGCAAAAGCTAGATGAGCTATCACAAGAAGAGATACAACAGTTGATGATCATAGTTCCAGAAGAAGGGATGAATATTGAAGCTCTGCAAACCAAATATCCAATCATTGACTAGGAGATTTACACTGAAGATTCAAGAATGTATTGGAAAATCATCAGGGTGGGTAATCATACAGAGGTATATCAGATTTTTGAAGATATGCTAAAATATTTTGACAGAGATGATTTAGTCAAACTATGGAGTCTGGTTCAAGAAAGGTTCAACTCAACAGAACCAACAGAAGATAAAGAAATAGAGCTCTAGGTAGAGTTGAAGAGACTGTTTGAACCTGATGCTGATGATGAGTTATGGAAGTCTCAGAAGCATATTCATGATATAACATGGAGACTGTATGATAAATGTGGAGTGCATCATGTATCTACAAAGGATGGAGTGGATATCTACATACTAGTTGAAAAGGAATATCCTTTGTCAAGAGGTGTTCTTACACAGATGTTAGGTGCAAAGCTTTTAGTGGAACAAGATAATGAGATGTGCAAAGAACTACTAAGGAAGATATTCTTGCAAGTTGAAGGACCAAGAAGATGAAGTGTTTGGAAGAATCCTCTCAAGGTTTAATTCAAGAAACTTGATGATTTTGAGGTAAATCGCAAGTTTAGGGGAGGATTGTTAGGAATTAAAAGTATTTAAACTTAGTACTGCTAAGCCAAAGACTTTGTACTGCTTAAGTTATAACTGCCAGTATTAACTAGTTAGTACTGCTAGAAGAAAGTTAGTACTGCCAGTACTAACTTAACACTACTGAAGGAGTTAAGACTGTTGCATGAAGATTTAAGACTGCTAAAGAGATAATGACGTGTGAAGTGATATGTATTAACTTATTCAGAGTATATTCTATTTAGTTAGAAAGATATGTATAAGATTAATATTTTAGAAGATTTGTAGTTATCTTGTAAAGGACTCCTTGGTGTATAAAAGGAGATCATAGGTTATGGTGTTATGTGTGATTCATAGACATCTTTGTTATATAGCTTCAAGGTTGTATTATTGATAATAATATTGGAGCTTTTCAGTAATATCATTGTTCTTAAAGTTTACTGTTTCATTCTTCTAAGTATTAAAGAGTAGATTCTGCATACTGTTTAGTATTCATAAAGTTTCTACCATAGTTGTTTTGGATTTAGCCAAGGTAACTTAACCTTTACAAGCTAAGGAATAGATCTAGAGTTGGGATCAACATAGGTCGCAGTTGAGTTGTTGGCGTTTCTTTTCCTTGTTGATTTCTCGGTCGATACTTCTATTTATGGTGAGTTTATAGCCTCGCCTTTATACTTTAATTACATGAGTACCTATTGCTAAAAAGGCCTCGAATTTCATGAACTGTTAATTACCTATGATGGGTAAGCGCTGAATAAAATAAATAGATCTATTGGGCTGTTAGGGGTATGTATCTATGGCGTGAACACCCTGTAACGTACATTTGTATTGAGAATATCTTTTGGATATATGGAAATATTACCTTGGGTAGGGCGGACAATATGCATATTATTATATGCTGGTTAATGTTTCAGTGTCATGAGCTCAATGTATTAGTAATTAATAACTTGTTTGATCCACAAGTTTCTCGATGATATATATATACTTGTGTTCACACTTTTATTCATATAAACTCTATGAATTCACTCAATGTTTTCGTTGACATTTTAGCATGTTTTATCTCAGGTAATCAGGGATGATAGCTTGGAGCAGACAAGGAGAGTTAGCGCTAAAGTTTTATGAAACTTGTCTTTTGTTCCATTCTTTCAAAACTTTTTATGTTAACAACTTTAAAACTCATGTTGTACTATTTTAGGGTAACGATCTTGTGGGACGGCGTTTATACTCTGATTTTAAATGAATGGAACTATGTTACTTCTTTTAAAATGTCTCTTTTGAGTCGTTCTTTATATTCTTATGTTGTTGTACTATGACTTAACACCCAAATGTTGGCTCCGCTGCGTGTAAATCTGGGGGTGTTATAAATTGGTATCAAGAGCTTAAGGTTATAGAGAACTAGGTTGTTTTTCAAAAACCTAAACTATAACTTTTTCGCGCGCTAAGACTCCTCGTGGCCCTCGTCCAAGTCATACTCATGGTTTCCTATTTGAGTATTTATGCACATTTTGGGTGCATCATTATGATGTATTTATATAATAAATACTATGATATGTATTTGAGATATATATATTGATTGTCATGCTTATTCATGAAGCATTGAAAATTATTTGTTTAATTACATAAAAATGTAATTCATATATATGATGAATATTATTATTCATATTTGGACTATTTATCGATCATCACGTTCATTCATGGAGCATCATCTGCATTTGCATATTTGCATAAGTTATTATTCATATAATAATTCTTATTTACTTTTATGTGATTTCTAGATTATCATCGCAAATCCTTTACCTCCTGATCCCTTATATACTTCCTTTAGCATTTCTAATAGTATTATACGGGTACTGATTTTATAATACTTGACTTTCTTTTCCATCTCTTACGCTTATCTTCAGGATTACCGCTACCTATTTACCTTATGTAGGTTCCGATTTACACTTTCACTTCATATATCACAACACGAAACAAAGAAACTAGAAAAGAGAGAGACGAAATGAGAGAGAGAGATAGAGAGTTGAGAGAGAAAAAAGATAGAAAAGAAAATTAGATTTTTGGAAATGAAAAATTATTGAGCTAACTTTTCTCGATCTCATACCGATTATCTCCGTGTCGATGTACCACTATACTAATTATATAAAAAGTAATTTATATAAGTGTCGACTATTTTCGATCACTTATGTCTACTTTGTAGAGTACCTCTATATTTTTATATAAAGGTTGTCTATATGAATACTAAAGCTTTTCTAAGACATTATGAATGACACAATGGTCTCGTTATTTTCAAGATGTTGTGAGTAATACAACGATCCCTAATACTTTCTCAGTAATCATTCAGTGCATTGCAATTGTCTCTAAAACTTCTCGTGAATTTTTGGGATAATTCCATTTTGGGATGATGTCGAAGTCTCGAAAAGTTTGGTCAATTCCATTGGTTATCCCAATATTCGGACCGACTCCAAGTTTAATCATTCGCCTCGTACTTCTGAAAGGTATACATCGTCAAGTAATCTAATGCGTGGAAACATGCCGACTAAATCAAACACGACTTTAACATGTCACCTCATAACCCTTCATTCTTTTGGAAAATGGTTATTAACTTATTTCAACGTAATGTGTCATTTGAGAACGTCTACTTTTGCAACTTTCGAGTAAAATTAGTGTGTTCATGTTTTGATTCTCATGTATCAATCTCTACCAAGTGAGTCTTAAATCTTTGATTCTAGAAATTCATGAGTTTTTGTGTTTAAAAGTATGTTAAATAATTAGGTATGACATTATATAGGGGTTTAGAGGAATTAAGATGATGTTTGGTTGGATTTTGAAATGGGTTTTTAGGGCAGTTTGTAACCAGTAGGTTGTGAGGTTAATTACAAATTATTTTTGGTCATAAGACACATGGGAAATTTAACAGGGATGTAAGTATATTTCTTAAGTGTATGTGGTTCTTTGGATAGGGCCGTATCTCCTCCGGATGAGCGAGATATCGCCATTTTACTAAAACTAGTCAAATCTGATATACCGTTGGGAAAACAAGAATAACTCCATATTTTTATATTAACTTTTCAAAAGGGAATTATGGTACCTGTAGAGGACTCATAGGGATATGACCTCCCACTGACCTCATATCAATAGCATCAATAGATTTCAAATTACGCTCATTTCTGTAAGCCACAAAAATCAGTCACAAGTTCTTAGGAACTGCTTTTGATCAGCGGCTTGTTGGGTATGTTTCAAAAATATTTTTGGTGTATGAAGATCTGTAAATTAGACTAGGACATGGAGAAACACCTTAGGTACATTTAGGAATTCGGATGGAGTCATATTGACGCCCGACGAATGAGTTATCGCCGGAACGGCAAAACTAATCGAAAATTTAGACCATAATTTAAATGAGTTATAAGTCCAAAAGTTTATATAGCAACACCTAAATATGTAAAACTGTAGGTTCTAGGTATTGAACAAACTTAGATTTAAGTGGTCGTTTCAGCCTTTGCGGACACACGGTTTAGGAGATACGTTAAAAATAATAAAGAGGAAAAATCTAGAAAATAATCTGCACTTGAATTGAAGGTAAAATGGTAATTTCACCTAGGATCTGACACTTTATGGGCATTGGGCCCTACATTCCTAGAAAATAGAATCGAAATGCTTTCAGTAGGCGAAAACCTCATATTGTTTTTGTCTACGTATTAGGAATTAGGATGGGTTTTAAGATTAAGGTTTATTTAAGGATCTGTGCGATCAAGAAACTAAGAGTTTATTGTTTTGGGGTTGTCTTTGGTTTGAATAAGATCAAGAAGAAAAGGGGATATGTGTTTTTTATTTCAATCTTGCTCCTACTCATTCTTGTGATTTTCTCTAAACTCTTCTCAATATTGTTTTTATGTGATCATACTAGATCTACTTTGTAGGTTACGGAGTCCATGTGTTTGTGTTAAGTATATAAAAGAAAACATGATGGATTAAGTTGTGATTAGGAGTGGCTTCGATTGATGGATTAGGATTTGGTAAATATTCTACAAATTATAGGTTATGATCATCAAAAATCGATTTCAGGAAAATGAATTAGCATATGGGTGCATTTGGTTGAGTTAATTGTTGAAAATTCAGAATAGAAAACTGGGTAGATTTTTGGGTCGTCTTAGTGAGAGTCATAACTCAGTCATTTGTATAGCTTTTATTGATTTTCTTGATCCTAAAATTAAGTTTAGAGAGTCTACTTTCCAACCCAAGTGATTTCATGAGTTAAAAGTGAGCAGAGGTCAGTTAAACTAATTTTACAAGATACGTTTTCAAATCTGAGTTTGAGGGACAGATTTTGTGTTGTGTTTGTGAGGTCAAGAACCATGTCAAAACGTCTTTTTAATAGATGAGGTTGCTACTGTAGGAAGTTCATGATGTCTAGGATTTTCATAAATTTTCTAGAAATTATTGAAAGATCTAAATGGGTCTGGTCAAGCCAAACTTTTAGGTGGTTGTAGCAGGTCATTTTCTGGACACTTCGGGTTGTCGAATTTTAGAAAAATAGGTAGACTTGTCAAACCTTTTTGGGAAAAATACAGTAGGTTTGTAACATGTTGAGGTTATTGGAAATGGATTATGAAAGTCATTTGAGGTCGTTTGGCATTTCTTTAAAATTTGTTAAGTGACTATGAAAAGTCGGTCAAAATCAGAAAAACCGGGATAAAGGAGTAGAAGGTGTTTTATGTTTCGTCAAGTCATGGGAAGTATAGTGAAAGGTTTTGGTATGTGTGTAATTACACATACCTTTTACCTAATAAAATGACCCTAAACGACCAAAAACGCACATAAAATGCCATAAATATGCTTGTTTTTGTGTTTGTACTGTGCAGGTACCGGATATCCAAGAAAAGGACGAAAAATCAAGCAAAAACGGACAAAGCCGAGCACGAAATGAAAGAGCGTGAAAAAGACAAAGTCAAATCAAAGCCAAAGTCCAAGAAAGTCAAAGTCAAAGTCAACCCGTCAAAGTCAAAAGGTCAAACCCGAACCCGTAAAACCTAAAAAGTCAAAGTAGACCAACCCGGGCCCACCTTATTAGCCCGGGTCAGCCTACTTAATTTAATAAACCCACAATACCCTTTTCACCCTTATAAATATAACCTGGCCCAAACCCTTTACCCATTTATAACAACCTGGCCCAACAATTTAACGGGTGTCAAGCCCAAAACCTTTTACCCATTTACACTGTTAGTTCACAAGGACTAACGATGCAAACCCTAACCAAACCTCAAGGGTCAACCATGAATGAGACAGGGACCATACATGTAAAACTCTTATACACTTTCAGGGACCAATTATGCCATTTACCCAAACCTTCACCCATGTTAAAACACTGTACTTCTTCTCCCATTTTCCCGCCACTATACCCTGTCACCATCACCCTCGTTTTTCCCTTCACCACCAAACAAAACTTCACTACCCCACCCCCCACATGGGCTTATAAACATGTTGGCAATCCTTAGCTCCCCCATTCGTTCAAAAATAAAGACAAAAGATTCAAGGGTTAGGATTGAGTTCTTGGGCACCAAGGCAATTGGATGGCTAGATGATGATCTTTGAAGCACTCACACAACTATCACAACAAGAACAAAGCTTAAAGGCCTAGAGCTTATATAAAGAGGAAGAGGACAGAAGATAGAGGGACGTAGTGTAGGAGTAGATTAACTTAAATTTTAATGTTTTTAATTTGTGTTTCTAGTATTTTAAATCCTGTCATTTTTATTTTAAAAGCCTTGTAATCAATTTAAATTAATGAAAGTTTCTGTTTTTAAGTGTTTACATTTCTGTCTCTTTTAAAAGATTTATGCATTTAAGTTATTATGTTTACAAGTCATTCTCATAAGCTCTTTTAAGCTTATAGGAACTATTTTTAAACTTATTCAAAGGTTTTACAAAAGGTTTTTGTGAAGTACTGTTACATTCAAAGAAGATTGGAATTTTAAGCTAATGGATGATAAATTGAAATGGAGGAGCTTATGGGTTATTAGATTGCTTATTGATAAGCTAGGTAGGTATTTAGAGCTTATTAGGATTTTTAAATCCCTGTTTTGAGCAAGGGGCTAAGGTACACAACTTTTTCTTTTTCTTCTTGAATTTCTGTTTAATTGCTTATTTGCTTATGGCTTGCTTATTTGATCTTATTTGTGCTTATTCTGTTAAAATAGTGCTTATTTTCTGTAGGATTTCAAAAGTAGTCTTCATAATCTAAAAATAGGGTCTGTTTTATTTTTCTGTTTTCAAAACTGGCAAAACCAAGAGTGCTTATTTATAAGCACTCTGGTCTGTTCTTTTTGCTTATTAGTCTTAAAATAGTTTAGACTTAATTTGTTCATGCTTATGTCAATATGGTTTTGCTTATTTGTTAGTTATCATAGCTTAAAAAATAGTTTCTGAATAATAAGGGGGTGTTTGGCATAAGCTTTAAAATGGGTCAAAATTGTGTAAAATGGTTCTTGGGTCACAAAGTTACTTTTAATA
Organism: Tanacetum coccineum; assembly: GCA_026074375.1. Taxonomy (NCBI): domain Eukaryota; kingdom Viridiplantae; phylum Streptophyta; class Magnoliopsida; order Asterales; family Asteraceae; genus Tanacetum; species Tanacetum coccineum. Next base: position 10,463 of record BQNB010072880.1, read on the forward strand.
AGCTTTCTTTAGATGATTTAATCTGTTTTTAAAAGTTATTTAAGCCCTTAAGGTTGTTTTTGGCTTTTGTCTATTTGATGTGTAAAACTGTCAAGTTAAAACAGATTAATAAAGCTTGTTTGATTAAGCTTCTGAAAACTATAGCTTTTGAGTCTTGTTTTAGTTTTCTTTTTATAGTCATATTGCATTGGTCTAGTTGCTTTTTGGTTTACTTTTGTTCTTGTTCAAAACTGTCACACAATTTGTTAAGTGTCCTTTGTTTAAAAACAGCCCTTTTAACTAGCTTTTTCATGCTTATTCTTAATTTCAAAATATCTTTTGATTGTTAATCTAAGGTCTTAGATGTCCAAAGTCCATCTGTTTTGAGGTTTTAAGCAAATTAGGATCTGTTTGCTCATTTTTTTAAGCTCAAAATAGCCATTTTTCTGTTTTCAAAACTTTAAGAAATTCAGCAAGTGATGAGTGATTATAAGCTTTTTCATGAGCCAATTTCAAGGCCTTAATGAATTTCAAACTCAGTTTATATTAGTGTTTTAGATAGCTTATAGGCCATAGATTTTAGGGGTATACCTCATTAAGCCATAAGGATCCACTTTGGTGCTTAAAAATAAGCCCAAAGGTGGTCCCTTAGGCTGTTTGTCTGCCTTTATTTGCCAATATGCTTATTTGCCTTTTTCTGCCTTTGTTGCTTATTTTCTTGCTTATTTTGTACTTACACTTGCTTATTAGGTCTAGTATACTATCTACTTTAGCTTATTTTAGTTTTCCCCTAGCTTATTCATCCTAAAATAGCCTAACAGTTAAGCCATTTGGCTTTTGGTATGAAAAGTAGCATTCTGCCACCATTTTGCTTAATTTCCCAGCTTATTTCAAGTTTTTGTAAAAAAGTTTTTTTTTTAAATTAGCTTATTTTTACCTGTTTTATAAGTTTTATTTTTTTTTTAAAGATTTTATAAAAAGAGAGAGGCCCAGGCTCTAACCTTGGACCTCCCCCTTTATAGCAACGCCCCACACACACACTCCATAACCAAATGTGCTACAATAGCTCATCTGCTATTGTTTGCACACATTATAACTTTATACTTTTTTAGCCCAATAAGCCTATAAGCTCTTTTTGCTTTTTCCCGGCTTATTCAAATAAGCTGGGAACCATTTTGTATTTTTCATAGATTCCTAACAACTTTAGCTACTTTCTGTAATTTTTTTAGATTTTTATAAAATCGTTTAGTATTTTTTATAATTTATTTAGATTAAAATCTTAATTAATTCATAATAAATAAATTAAAAGTCAAAAAAATATAAATCTTTTTTTTTAATTTTCTTTTATCGTTTAGGACCTAGGAAAAATAAATTCGCTTTCGTAGGGTTAATTTTTTAGAAATTTGATTTTTAAAGAACGGGATCGAATCCCGTTCTCGTTTGCTTCGCGTTTTTAACTTTAAATGTTTCCGTTTTTGGTCTAGTTTTCTTTATTCTTACTTTTTAGTCATTTAGGATTAGTTAAAAGTAAAAAAAATCACTTTAGGTTTAAAATTTGAAAATTTAGATTTTTCAGTCGCGTTTTTACGTTCCCGTTTTCGTTTTTTTAAGTTTAAAGCCTTTCTAGCTTTCGTTTTTAGGTTTTATTTATTCGTTTTTGCATTTTATTAAGTAGAATTAGGATTCCAATCCAATCTTTGATCATTCAAGCATTGTTCAAACCGAAACTCGATTTTCCATTCACGCCTCGTCTGGAAGAACGACCCAGGTCCGGTTTTAAACTTCGTGGATAACGAAGTGAGAAGCCGATACTTCCGGTAATACTATACTACTATCATTGATATTATCCTATTTGTTATATATATTTATATATTTATTTATATTTATTTATAGTAAAAGGGCTAAATCAGGTTTATAAGCATAATATACACATTAGTATCCATCAATTAAGGGAAAAACTAGAACATTAATTTGTTTGACCAGTAAATACAAAATAGTATTATTTTGTTTTATTACTGCTCCTAATGCCTTGATAGTTCCTTCTTTGAACTCAGAGGGTACTGCAAACCCTATAGAATGTATTTCAATTTCTCCAGTTGCCTGTTTTGCTTCTACGTAGTCTGGGTTTGATTTTGCAATTACCAAACTCATGTAGTCAGGAACCTTTGAACTTCTTTTACCAAGTGCTCTATTCGGTGCACTTGATCTTCGATTCTTTTCACCTTTTTCTCTAGTTCTGAAGTAAGCTTTAAAGCTTCCTCTTCTACCTTCTTTGGTTGCTGGGCAATTTCTTCAACTAGCTCAAGGACTTCCCTTTTTGTTAAGGGTTTTGATTCTTGTAACTCGGATGAAATTTGCTGAAGACCTTTACTATATTCTTTTTGGTTTTTCTTGATTTGATTTTCACACTCTACTAGTTTTTCTTTTAAAACTTCATTTTGTTCTTTAATACTATTAAAATGTTTTATACTTACTTTTGAAAATAATAACAACCTATCGTAGATAACAAGAATTATGACTTAAATCAGAAAGTTTGATTTTTGAAATACCAGATAAATCGAGATACTCAAGGTTAGCCGTCCGTGATCGATCATACCAATCCTGTATTGCCTTTTCAAATCTTTCACTCATTGTTTTAACAAATTCATTTGAAAATCTTTTCTTTCTGCCTTTTCCTAACTCACGTTTCCGAAAACCACGGCCTTCCTTAGCCTTTTAAAATCGTACTTTGACTTTTGTTTTGGAAAAAGCTTAAAAAGAACTCAAAAATGTATTCTTAAAACAAAGTTTTAGAAATAAATTTACTTATGGCAATAATACATAGATTAGTTATAAGGTAATATTACCTTATGATCATGATCAACTTCAGGACCAACCTTGAATATTAAGGTTTTTAGCCTTCCATAGAGCTTTGATATGCTTCATCAGCAGGATATGCCACTTCATTTGCCAAAAAAATTTCCACTTCTCTTTTAAACTTTGGATATGGGAGTTCTTCATCATCTTCATTTAAATGGTAGCAACTTTCTTGATCTCATATATATATTATATATATATATATATATTTACTATATATATATATATATATATATATATATATATATATATATCAGTGATTTTATGTGATCTAACTGGAGTTAGGTGGTTGGAATAAGGTGGGTGGGGCTAGCGGGTGGCTTGCGAAGGCTTTTAGCGGCAATCGACAGTGGTTGCTAGCGGCGGTTGGCCAAAATCTTTTTAGAAGAAAGTATAGATAGATATTGTGGACGAGAAAGTGAGTGAGAGAAGGAGAATAAAATAGTTGTCATTGTAAGTGTCAGGTGGTTAACTTCTTGGTATGTAGATAAAAATGTAAAAGGATCAATATACCCTCATGTGCTAGGCGCATGGGGGAACTTAACGGGAAACGATAACTGAATTGGGCGATAGTGATGAACAATGTTACATAGTTTGATTATAAGGATCAATTAGGCAGTAAAAAAAGATAATGACTCAATCAGAGAATTGACCCAAACCACAAAGACGAACGGTGTAATTTACTCTTAAATTTATAAAAAATATATATTTTTATGAATTCGGTTTTCGGTTCAGATTGTCAAATCAATAACTGAACTGAAAACCAAATATTTAATTCAGTTTGATTCTGATAAATTCGCTTCTGTTACAAATTTGGTTTAATAATTTTTTATTCAGTTTCAATTTTCGGTTTACCCGAACAATGAACACCTTCTTCACAAACCAGTAGAGATATTTCAACTTTTTCATCCATCAGCCCATTTTCAAAAAGAAAAATATTTCACCCCAATCGTAATAAGCCTTTTAACAATTCTTGAAGCCTTTTTTAGTCCATTCTTAACCCGCCACCAAAGATGCTTCTATCTAATTTTCTTTATAGGTTATATGTAATGCTTTTAGACAAAGCTGTCAAGATCGCGAGTAAACTCGTAAGATCGTACGATCTTAAGTGTTTACTAGCTAAGATCGTGTAAGATTGGCATAGGATCGCATCTGGGGTGGGATCGTATGTAAGATCGTGGGATCGCACGTAAACTCGTAAGATCATCACGCGATCCAAGTTCACCTATTTCTATTTTTTCTATTTTTTCTATCTTTTGAGTTCATCTCACTTGCTTAGGCCTAAAAACAAATAAGCTTTACTAAGTCTAATAAGTCAACCATTAACATTTCATTTTCTAGACCTGATTATAGTTTATACCTAAGGGGTGTTTGTTTATGCTTATATGTGGGTTTATGAGCTTATTTGATTTCGGATTATATCTCATAAGCCCCAATTTTCTAGCTTATTTTTAGACTTTTGGGTTTATATTAGTTTATCATATCGTAATAAACTTATATAAGCCCACAAGTCTCAAAATAAACAGAAAAATTGAAGCTTATGAAATATAAGCCGAAATCAAAACAATCCAAAAAAATTGTGTTTTACTTTTACTTTGGTGTTTCAAATGTGATCTTTGACATATTTAAGAGGATATTATATGAATTTATGTTTGATGTTGTGTAGAAATAAAAACAGTTTGACTCGTTTATCCTTTGTTTACAAAACATGACAAATTAGTAGGATCTTATGATCTCGATCTTGCAAAAACAAAAACGATCCCAGGTGGGATCGCGATTGTTGATAGAAATAATGCCTAAAAATGTTATTAATATTTTTCGACCTCTCTACGTTTTGATAATCACAAAATGTAAAAACGTTCAATGTAAAATTAAACGTAAACAAGTAATTAGTAGTAAATTTTTATTTCGACAATTTAATCACTTAAATGTATGAATAAATAAATGCTTAATGCATTTTATGATCAAAGGAATTTTTATTCAACCTCACATTTTTATAAAATGTTACAAACATTTTTATAACTTTTACAAAACATTTTCTACATTTAAAAGAAATGTTTTATTCAAAATAAATATTTTGAATTCAAATTTTCTACCTAAAAACGGCTAGAAATGTTCCAGAAAACACCTCCCCTGAATAAGACAAAAAAGGGAGCGTCCTAGTCTGGGCGGTCCCTTAATTATAAGGGGGCCGACACATGAATTAAGGGGGCCGGCCAGACAAAAACGCTCCTCAGCTTACGTATAAATACTGGACTGTTCCCTACTAATTTTCTCACCTTTTGCACTCATTTTTTTCTGTCTAAAATCAGTCTACACATCTCCTACAATCCTTTGATCATTTAATCATAAGCTTTTGTTTCCAAGTGATTCAAGCTTAAGTCCTCAAGTGCAAGAGAAGAATACTTCATATTATCAAGTCAAGAAGTGTTATAGTTTAGTTGGTGTTGTTGTGAAGTTGTGTTATATCTTGTAAATCATTTGTGTGTATTGTGAAGGTGTGTATTGTAGTTGTGTATAATAGTTAGGTTGTGGTAATCATTGAAAGTATAGTTAGATCGTGGTGATCACAGCAAGTAGTGTTAGATTGGTGTGATCATAGTAGTGTCTAGGTAAAGTGAACTTGTGAAGCGTAGTGAAGTTGTGAAGCGTAGTGAAGTTGTGAAGCGTAGTGAAGTTGTGAAGCGTAGTGAAGTTGTGAAGCGTAGTGAAGTTGTGAAGCCATAGTGAAGATGTGAACGAAGTGAAGTAGTGAGTGAAAGAGAAGTGAGAAGTGAAGTGAAGTAGTGAATTGTTGTGAAGTAGAGCGGTTAGTATTTTAGTCCTCAAATTACAAAAGTTGTGTTAGATTGATTCTAGCTAGGATTAGAACTTGACATTTGGCTTAGTGTCATAAATCAGTGTAAGCTTAGTTGTGTACGGTTTTCTCCGCCTAAAGGGAGTTTGTTGACATAGTGAAGAGAACTCTCGAGTTTGGTGCTCTGGGAGTGGAGTAGGGCGAAGAGGTGCTTCGTTACCGAACCACTATAAATCCTTGTGTTGTGGTTTGATCTTTCTAACTCTTATCTCTTGTCTTTCATATCATTTATTTACTTATTTGTATTGTTCATATTGTGCACATATTGAGATCACATAAAGTCGAATCTAAGTTTTTATAAACAAACTTTACATCAAATTAAAAAGCGGTAAACTATTCAACCCCCCTTCTAGTTTTCCACAATTGGTATCAGGAGCCATGTCAAACAAGATTTTTAAAATAAATTGTATTTTAAAACTTGAATCGATCTATGGAATCGGAAAAATATTTAGAAGGGCAATCTATGCAAAGACCATCACTATTTGAAAGTGATGGATTTATTTATTGGAAAAATAGATTCGAAACTTATGTGAAATCAAAAGATCTAGATCTTTGGCATGTTATTACCTATGGTGATTTTCCTCCTATTCAAAATAATCCCGAAACTAAAAAGGATAAAATTGTACCATTTGATAAACAATACGATGATCTTAAAAAGAAACTTGCTAAAAATAATAAAGCCAAAATGGTGATTTATAATGCTTTGCCACGTAAAGAATACGAAAGAATTTTTATGTGTAAAACCGCAAAAGAATTTTGGGATACTTTGTTAAACACTCACCAAGGTAATAGTCAAGTCAAAGATAACAAAATAGGTCTTCTTGTTCAACAATATGAACAATTTTCGATTCCGAAAGAGGAATCGATAGATAATGCTTTTGCTAGATTTAACACTATTATTACTAGTCTAAAAGCACTTGATGAAGGTTTTTCTAGCAAGAATTATGTTAGGAAATTTCTTAGGGCACTTCATCCTAAATGGCGTGCAAAGGTTACGGCTATTGAAGAATCAAAGGATTTAACATCTCTATCACTTGACGAACTTATTGGAAACTTGAAAGTTTATGAAGTAATAATAAAGAAAGATTTTGAAATGGTCAAAGGCAAAAGAGAACAAAATATATCTCTTGCCTTGAAGGCCAAAAAGGAATCAAGTGATGAAGATAGTTCAACCTCCGATAGTGAAGACGAAGAATACGCCATGGCCGTGAGAGACTTCAAGAAATTTTTCAAAAGACGAGGAAGATTTGTAAGACAACCACACGATGAAAGAAAGTCATCCCAAAGAAATAAAGATGACAAGAACGACAAAAGCAAAAGAAAATGCTTCAAATGTGGAGATCCAAATCATCTCATCGGAGAATGCCCAAAACTATCAAGAAACCATTATCAAAGAGCCTACGTCGGAGGATCATGGAGTGATAGCGACGAAGAAGGAGAAGAAAAGACTAAGGATGAAAAATGTCTTATGGCTAAAGCATCCAATGAGGTATCTTCTGAAACCGAATACTTTAGTGACGACCTATCATCATTAGATGAAAAAGACTTAGATAGTGAATATAATCGATTATGCAAAATAGGTCTAAAAGTCATGGCTAAAAATAAATCACTAAAGCATATTAAAAATCGATTAGAAAATGAAGTATTCGAACTAAAAAATAAATTATCTAAATTAGAAAAAGGTAAAGAGGTTAATGAAGAGTGTAAAATATGTCAAGACCTCAAGTTTGAAAATGAAAAGCTTAAGGAAGAAATTTCCAAGCTTAATCAATTTAATAATAGTAGTCAGTCACTTAAGAAAATAATAAGTTTTCAAAAACCATCCAGAGATAAATCCGGTTTAGGAATTTTACCAAAGGATCAACAAGTGAGTCTAAACAAGTGAATTTTGTGAAGTCAAAAGAAATTGAACCTAAAGAAAAATTGGTAGAATCAAACTCAAGCCCAAGACCAAATTTATACTTATAAACAATACTAAAATTCCCATTGCAAGTGACAATGAAGTAAAACGTTTTTATAAACCTTCTTTAAAACCTAGAGTCGGATTTACTAAACCTAAAATGAGATCTAAAACTCCTCCTCCAAAAAGAACTAATAACCATCAACCTCGGTCTAAAACACCACAACCTAGGAGAGATCAAGGTAGACAAAATTATCCTAATAATAATCATTCAATGTGGAATTATTCACAACAACTAAACTTCTCTCTGTGGGGAATATGTCCACCCTATATGTATCTTAATCAAATGCAACCTATGCAAAATATGTTCGAAACTAGCAATTTTGGACCCATGAGACATTGGGGACCAAGTGGTTGAGTCATTACAACATTTAAGTTGAGTTGTTCATAAACATTGTTTGGAATCCGATGAGTGTATACATTCTTAAAACTTTATGACGGGATTACCAAAAGATTTCTCCTTCAAAGCTTGCTCACTTGAAGATGTTGAAGAAAACACATTGTAGGCAAAGGTACGTTTTCTTTCCCAATTCTTAGAATATAGATTATGTGCAAAGTGTTAAATAACTATGTGATATTATGCTACAAATAATATTTGCTAAAAGGTTATAGTTAATAGAGTAAAGTTAAGCTTGAGAGAATAGTGTAGTCACTAGAAATGCCATTTGTTGGTTTTCTAGAATTAAGATAAATTGTTCATTATGAACTCTTCTCTCATGTAGTTGAATTAGAATTCTCTACGTACCACTATAAAATAGAAATCTTCTATGTCGAATTGTAGCGAACTCACGTAGATGAAGAAAAATGAGTTAGTGGGTAATAATTAACATAGAAGTTGGATTAATTTTACATCTTACGCCGGAAAGGCATGACATCAAAACACTATGGATGAAACAAACTCTATTCGACTACGACGTCTGCCTCGACTACACGTCTACAATAAACTACGTCTATCGAAACCGTCTTATCGAGCCTTGACTCCATTCTATTAATTTATCGTCACTTATTAATCATCTCTCTCGCCTCGCAAACATTCTAAATCGTGACAATTAATTACTTCATCCGAAGTAATTAATCCATTCAATTAACAAGAAGTTTATTGAAAACGTCACTAAATCCCCGTTAAATCTTCTCTCGGCTTGACAGATTAATTCATCCGAAATAATCAGAGTATTTTTATTTAGCGAAAGGCTAATTAAAATGTCTAACAAATTTCGTCAATCATCTTTAAACACCTTCTCGGTCTAAAATTCTTGACAAACCTAAATATTTCATCGAAAATTATTTAAGTTCGTTTAATTAAACGAAAAGTTAATTAAATGTGTCAAGTAATTTATTCTTATTCTCGACGTCATTTTTCAAAAACTAGATTATCTAAAATAATATTACTACTAGCTCCCTCAGAAGTCCTCGAGGCCACTCCATTCCGAAACAAGTTATATGAAAATATACATTCTAATTATACTATTACATAAATAACTTATGTTTATTTTACAACTTGTTGTTAATAAAACGATGTCTTCTCCCAACCACTTTTACTTTCATATCGAGGATAGCTTTTCCCCTATAAATAGTTCTTAAACTTTACTTCGGTCACCTCGGATTATTTCCCAGCTCATCGAAGCAGTTCTTTTAACTCTTCGAAAAACTCTACAGATAATATGGATCCCACCTATTCTCATCTCTACAATAATCCTTGTTTGAAGACGTACAAGCATTTTATCTAAGGAAATCACTATTTTATCACCAGATCCTAATGCTTTTCCAGCTATTTTTGACTCATCTCCGATATTACCACCATCATTACTATTTGATCCTCGATATTTCTTTGTTCCTGAAGAACTACTACCACCTAAGAAGCAAATCCATTCTCCATCTTCTTCCTCAACTACGTTATTTAATTCATCTCGGAATCAAATTTATAATTTAGTATCACCATCTTCCTCAGTTTATACACCTACCCCTCCTCATGTATTTGAAATAGAAAAATGTTCAGATAAGATGTATCTGAAACATCATGAGAAACAAGTCGAAGATATCTTGAATTATTTAGATGAACTCTATTTTCACCGCATTGAGAAAATGGAAGAAGGACGTATTAATGGTAACGAACTAAAGACTAAACTCAAGGAAATCCGTACTCAAATTAGCAAACTTCAAAAGAAACGGTTAGGGCAAAAGGATAAGATTGCCTTTGCTCACTATAGAATTTCTGATCTTGAACGGATCATTGAGAAAACCCAAGCTTATCACCAAACAAATCAGGAAGATCTTTAAGATGTCATCTACCGGCTCAGAATCAACAAGCTCTTAGAATAATTATAGCTTTATCCTAAGCCACAGGATGTGTGGTATAAATAAAAACGCTTGTCAAATCTTGACTATGTATAGTAAAAAGAATGCCTCCCAAAAGGAAGTCAACATCCGAAACACCAGCCATAACTTTAGATGCCATCCGGCAACTGATTGTTGATCTTACTACAGCCATGGAAGCACAGACTACTGCCATAGCAAGTGCTAGTAATCCCAACAATCTTACTAGAACTCCTGCAGTAAAAACAGGAAACTACAAAGAGTTTATCAGCTGTCAACCTTTCTGCTTTAATGGTACGGAAGGAGCAGTAGGCCTTATTCGCTGGTTTGAACGAACTGAATCAGTATTCTCACGAAGCAGATTTGAATCAAGTATTCCATTCTTTAATGGTATTGTTAATGAAGATTGGAAAGGTTGCGGGGATAATTCTGTTTTGGTCTCAAAAGATAATTCTATTGATGAAGACTGTAATGTGTGCGAGGATGCTTCTACGGGTTTGTCTAAAGAAGAAATTCTAAATGATAAGTTAGTTGATGAAGACTGTAATGTGTGCGAGGATGCTTCTGCGGGTTTGTTTAAAGATAATGCTGTAAATAAAAAATCTATTGGAAATAATGATCAGGTTTTATTGGAAGATGGATATGGTCTTTTTAATTCAGAAGCAGGCTGTAGAGATAGTGAAGAAGATAATGAGAATCAGCCGACCAATGTATCAATACATGACCTTTATGCTATGATTAAGGTTCATGAAGAAAGAATTGAAAATTTAGAGAGAATTTTGAAAGAAAAGCACCAGAATGATGATACCGCAGAAAATACAAAGCCTAATATGATTCCCAATCACTCTGATGATATTCCATCCTGTTCTGTTCTAGATTTAAATTCTAATCAAACCGGTGTGGACCAAGAATTAGGTGGTGCAGCTAATTATCTAATGGTTAGTATAAACTTCTCTTAGTTATAATATATACCCCTGTTTATAGATAAGTTTGAGAATTTTGTCACTAATGATGAATTTGACAGTCAATATGCTCTCGTCCTGATATGAATAATGCCGAAGTCGGTTGTGATGGTATGGCAATTGATAAGCCAGATCAAATGAATGATTATAATTGTTCTCAACCCATTCTTGCCAGTATGGACGCTCTAATTCAAGCATGTGCTTATGCTTCCGACCATCCAGAACTAGAAGCTACAATCTTTGTCATTTGTTATTTTTATCCTACTACAAGATACGTAACATAAGTATCAACTCTTTTAAAGTTTCGTATGTAAAGTTATCCATGAAATAATAAAGTGATGATTCCGTTACATCTTGTTATCTAATGGTATCAAAACTTGTCATCATTTGTCAATTCCATCGATTCTATTATGTTCAACTCTGAATACTCTCCTCATATCTTTGCAACATAAATTATCATCCTTGATTATATGGGCGTCAGTACAATCAACATCTCAATATTATGTAACCATTCATTACCATATCATGTTTTTATGCTTAGGTAAGACGATTTATGATCATCTTATTGAAATGAATTAGAATGCTTCTTCATTTGAATAAGGAAATTATAAATCTCTGAACTATGAATTTATAAATTCTCAGTTACAAGGAGTTGAACGCTTCTTTTGTAAGTGATAAATTATAAATAAGTAGGCTTAAGTATATAACATATGTACAAACAAGTTTCTTTCAATCCGTTTGTACAAACAATTCCTTAATCATTATCTTCATTTTCATCATTACCTTCATCATCTGTGCATTTAAAAATCTGTATCTCACGTGATTAGCAACTCTCATACAAATTTACAATCATTCCTTGACATCACTCATTCCATGATCTCCGTATTCTAAAATTTTCTCTTATATTCTGCAACGTAATAACAAGGAAACACACAAGAATCTATACAATGTCAAATGATTTCAATACCACTAGGTATGAAAATTTCGACAAAGACTTGTGATAGCATTCTTATTTGATGTTGACTTTTAAAGGTTAATGAATAACGATTCTTTACGATCAGAGTGGCGTAGCAGAAGCGTGGTAAGCCCATAACCCACAGGTTCCGTAAATCGAAGTATTTCATCACCCAGGTTTTATCAGGATCTGGAGAAATTCTATTGGCTGTCATCATTACCTAGCCTCAGCTATCCTTACCCAGAAAACTCGAACATATTTTGGAAATCCTTAAACTAATTCAAATTCATTATATTTCCAAACTATTCTCTTCCAATAAATTCCCTCCAAATGTTTACCACCACTTCATCATCTTCTTCATCCATTATCAACCACCATAAACTCCATGGCATCCACATAGAGCATTCCATTTCCAAAGCTTCCAAAAGACAAATCAATCTATTACACCATAACAATTGTTTATGGATTTAATCAGATGACACTAAATACCCTATCCACCCAAAACTTCAACTCCCATCACCTAGTGCTCCAAATGCACATTCAAAAACACCATCAACTAAAGATACCTCGTCATCCTCCATTGAATTTACATACCCAATTCATCAAATCTCTACATCACACCAACAATGGTTACTTGAACTCACCAACATCTCCTCCTCCAAGAGTTCCTCCACCACCTCCAATTCAAGAAAGTAGATCAATGGACATCACTCTTACCCTCTCACCAATTACTCCAATTGATGTTCAATTTAATACTTCCACTCTTTGCCTCTATATAGTCAATCACCCTTCCTTGGTACCTTCTTGAAGCTCATGGAGATTCTGCTTGTGTTGCATGCACAAATCGTCTTCTCTCATCTTTGGACTTGAGGAGGATGAACTCAATATATGGTCTTTCTTATCATGGAACACATGTCTCACAACCTCCCTTTCCAAACACTCCACCACCATCAATCTCTCTAAACTAAACATACTTTATGTTTAGTTTCTCATGTTTCAAATAATTTTCAACCTAAACCTTTTGCAAGCAAGTCCTATGGAATTCTAGGAATATTAGGACCTTTGTAGTTTAATTTTTATGTTTGTCGTATTAATATGCTTCAAGCATATTATTTCACAATTGATGTATGCATGATTGTGTTTTATACACAATTCTTATGTTTAATGAATGGTCTTTAGTTTTATGTTTTAATTATGCTCTTACTTGTCCTTACATTTTAGTTGATATATATATTTGTGGTTATTGATTTACACAAATTTCTTGATAATTGTCAAACATTATCAATATGCTCTAGTATTTTTTCCTTTTTAATTGCTATATGTTAGAAATGGTTGTTTTGTTCTTCTAACTCGTTTTTGTAGCAAAGTTACCATAGCTCGATTCCTTGGTGCCCTCGAACGAGGAGGAGCACACATCAAGGGGGAGCATTTATTCCATTGATTCTACGCGTAGTCATCGACGAAGCTTTTTGATTCTACAAAAAGGGGGAGAAATGGAAATAAAACTCACTAAATACTTGTTTAAAAATAATTTTACATTTAATGAGTTTAGATTTTGTAATCATCAAAAAGGGGGAGATTGTTGATAGAAATAATGCCTAAAAACGTTATTAATATTTTTCGACCTCTCTACGTTTTGATAATCACAAAATGTAAAAACACTCAATGTAAAATTAAAACGTAAATAATTAATTAGTAGTAAATTTTCATTTCGAAAATTAAATCACTTAAAAGGTATGGATAAATAAATGCTTAATGCATTTTATGATCAAAGGAATTTTTATTCAACTCACATTTTTTATAAAATGTTACAAACCATTCTTTCATAAACTTTTACAAACTTTTTGTATTTAAATGAAATGTTTTATCAAAATAAATATTTGGAATTTAAATTTTTCCAAAATACGGGCTAGATTGTTCAGAAAACATCTCCTGAAAAGATAAAAATCTGAGCGTCCCACGTCTGGAGCGGTCCCCTTATTTACTAAGGGCGGCCCCCTTAATTTTAAGAGGGCCGGCACATGAATTAAGGGGGGCGGCCAGACAAAAATGCTCCTCAGTTTGCCTATAAATACTAGACTATTTCCTACTAATTTTCTCACCTTTTGCACTCATTCTTTTCTGTCTAAAATCAGTCCACACATCACCAATTCAAGAAAGTAGATCAATGGACATCACTCTCACCCTTTCACCAATTACTCCACTTGATGTTCAATTTAATACTCCACCCTCTCTGCCTCTCTTTAGTCATCCCATTCCTTGGTACCTTCTTGAAGCTCATGGAGATTCATGCTTGTGTTGCATTCACAATCGTACTCTCATCTTTGGATTGAGAGATGAACTCCAATATATGTTTTCTAACATGGAACACATGCTCTCACAACCTCCCTTTCCAAACACTCCACCACCGTCAATCTCTCTAAGCTAAACATACTTTATGTTTAGTTTCTCATGTTTCAAATAATTTTCAACCAAACCTTTTGCAAGCAAGTCCTATGGAATTCTAGAAATATTAGGGACCTTTGTAGTTTTATCTTTATGTATGTTGTATTAATATGCTTCAAGCATATTATTTCAAAATTGATGTATGCATGATTGTGTTTTATACACAATTCTTATGTTTAATGAATGGTCTTTAGTTTTATGTTTTAATTATGCTCTTACTTGTCCTTACATTTTAGTTGATATATATATTTGTGGTTATTGTTTACACAAATTTCTTGATATTTTTCAAACATTGATCAATATGCTCTAGTATATTTTTCCTTTTTAATGGCTATATGTTAGAAATGGTTGTTTAGTTCTTCTAACTTCGTTTTTGTAGCAAAGTTACCATAGGCTAAATTTCCTTGGTGCCTTCGAACGTGAGGTTAAGCACCATCATAGGGGGAGCAATTTTTTTCCCATTGATTATACGCGTACGTCATACGGCGAAGCTTTTTGATTCTTCAAAAAGGGGGAGAGAAAGGAAAATAAAATCATAAATACGTGGTTTAAAAATAATTTTACATTTAATGAGTTTAAATTTTGTAATCATCAAAAAGGGGGAGATTGTGATAGAAATAATGCCTAAAAACATTATTAATATTTTTCGACCTCTCTATGTTTTGATAATCACAAAATGTAAAATAACACTCAATGTAAATTAGAAACGTAATCTATTTTATTAGTAGTAAATTTTTCATTTCGAAATTTATATCACTTAAAAGGGTATGGATAAATAAATGCTTAATGCATTTTATGAGCAAAGGGAATTTTTATTACTCACATTTTTTATAAAATGTTACAAACATTTTTATAACTTTTACAAAACATTTTTGTATTTAAAAGAAATGTTTTATTCAAAATAAATATTTTGAATTTAAATTTTCTACCCAAAAACGGCTAGAAATGTTTCAGAAAACACCTCTCCTGAAAAAGATAAAAAACTGAGCGTCCCAGTCTGGGCGGTCCCCTTAATTATAAGGGCGGCCCCCTTAATTTTAAGAGGGCCGGCACATGAATTAAGGGGGGCGGCCAGACAAAAATGCTCCTCAGTTTGCCTATAAATACTAGACTATTTCCTACTAATTTTCTCACCTTTTGCACTCATTCTTTTCTGTCTAAAATCAGTCCACACATCTCCTACAATCATTTGATCATTTAATCTTAAGCCTTTGTTTTCAAGTGATCCAAGCTTAATTCCTCAAGTGCAAGAGAAGAATACTTCTTATCATCAAATCAAGAAGTATTGTACTTTTGTTTTTGTTATTGTGAAGGTGTAGTATATCTTGTAAATAATTTATGTATATTGTGAAGGTGTGTATTATATTTGTGTGTAATTGGTAGATTGTGGTGATCATTGTAAGTATAGTTAGATCGTGGTGATCTTTGTAAGTAGTGTTAGATTGGTGTGATCATAGTAGTGTCTAGGTGTAGTGAAGTTGTGAAGTGTAGTGAAGTTGTGAAGCGTAGTTAAGTTGTGAAGCGTAGTGAAGTTGTAAAGTGAAGTAAAGTAGTGAAGTGAAGAGAAGTTGTGAAGTAAAGTGAAGTAGTGAATTGTTGTGAAGTAGTGCGGTTAGTATTTTAGTCCTCAAAATACGAAAGTTGTGATAGATTGGTTCTAGCTAGGATTGGAACTCGACATTTGGCTTAGTGTCGGAAATCGGTGTAAGCTTAGTTGTGTACGGTTTTCTCCGCCTAAAGGGAGTTTGTTGACATACTGAAGAGAACTCTAGAGTTTGGTGCTCGGGGAGTGGAGTAGGGCGAAGATGTGCTTTGTTACCGAACCACTATTAATCCTTGCATTGTGGTTTGATCTTTCTAACTCTTATCTCTTGTCTTTCATATCATTTATTTACTTATTTGTATTTTTCATATTGTGCACATATTGAGATTACATAAAGTCGAATCTAAGTTTTTATAAACAAACTATACATCAAATTAAAAAGCGGTAAACTATTCAACCCGCCTTCTAGTTTTCACACCTACCACAATATGTGTCAATGCATAAACAAGTAAAATTTATTCTTCAAATACTTGTTTCATTAGTCTATAGATAGCATTCATAAGAATGATCATTTTCTCATCTTAGAATAGCATATTTGTTGAAAGATACAACATGTCTCTCCTTAATTATACATCATAGAACATTCACAAGATCTATTAAGGTAAGTAACTTTAACTAGACTCTTTTCACAAGATATGCAAAGGAACATTCTTGACACGCTCACAATGTAGCATATTCTCCATTGACATACATAAGCTTTAAAAACCCAATCACGTTAAAATCACATATGACAACTACACATACATGATGACTTAATGTATGACATCTATTAGATCAAACAATATGTCAACAAAATCAAACAAC
The DNA here is from genome assembly GCA_026074375.1 of Tanacetum coccineum. Taxonomy (NCBI): domain Eukaryota; kingdom Viridiplantae; phylum Streptophyta; class Magnoliopsida; order Asterales; family Asteraceae; genus Tanacetum; species Tanacetum coccineum. Next base: position 27,197 of record BQNB010072880.1, read on the forward strand.
CTATAGATCTTAAAACAAAAGATAAGAACATCTTGCTTACGTTTTTCTAGCATTCAACACATCTCTATTAAGATTTTTTGTAAAATATATCGTCTAGATCTACCGTCATTAAAACATGGTTAGTTGAGTCATGGTAGGCCAAGTATTAGTGAACTAAGCAAATTTCATCTTTGCTACACTTCGATAGGCAAATTTAGGAATTTATTTTTTTCTAAAATGAGAATGACTATTGGAAAACCTATTGTACTAGAAATCTAATTTAACCTAACGGTTATATTGCTTCCAGGAGAGATGTTGGGTTCGTGGAATAACTTGTAAAAATGGTCGTGTTTAGCCTAAATTGAGCACCACTAGTAATAGTCTCATATTCATTCTCTAACTTGATTAAATGGTTCTTCCTAAATGTGCCTAAAGTTAGTTTACATTGATGAAATTTGTCTTTCATTAGAATTTCTTATTAAACAAGTAGTAAGTAGGATTTTATTGAACGTTCCTAAATCTATTGCATCTCACATATGTGTTTTGAAGTTTCAAGATAATAACTTGTTCCTATGTGATATGATTATATGCCTTCATGATTATCTTGATGCTAAACGATTATTTGCTTAGTTATCGAATGTATGTTTATTATATAGGTTCTGTCTTTGTCTAGCAATCCTGATATAATACTTGTTAGTTTATCTAAATAATACATGATCTTAAATGCTAAATGTTAACATATTTTACATGATGTTTGCATTTAAAGTAATCATGTTTCTTATACGTTTTTACATTACTTACATGTTAATTGTGTACCTACACTATGTTGGTTTAATACATAACGGATTTGGTGATAAACATTTAGATGTCATATAGTCTTACACATTAATCTCGTTGATTATTGTGTTGATGCATGCTTAGATAAACTTGCATGATTGAATCTCTGTGTCTTATGCATCTAGGTATATATTTCTTGACACTAGAACTTCTACTTTTACTTTCATGCGGTCTTTAGTGTCACAATCTAAAAAGTCATAATACTCGTAAAATGGTCTTAAATTTCCTAGAGTCTTCACGCGCACATTTCCTTAATCACCATCTTATTTTCTTCTAAATAATCCACTCTTTTATCAAGGGAATGTTAGATACAAATCTAATACACCTCTAAGTAGGTTTGACAACTTAAATATTTCATCAGAAATATTCAAGTAATTTCAACTTGCGATTGCAAACGTTAAAGTTCATATCCGAAAATTCATATTCAAGCCTTTTAACAACATATGTTAAAACGCTCATCCAAAAGCTAAAAGCTAACATCAACCTTCGGGTAACAAAGGACTTACGAGTTCCTACATAAGTGATTCGTAATTCCTTCCATCACTGTGTGAATATACACTCCTTGAGACCAAGTACATTCATTTTTGTTAGTTCCTTTCATCCCTATAGGAATGTCACAATGCTTTATTATAAAGCTCACCTCATACATAATGAGGATCGAACTTTATTCATCGATTTTAGAGTAAATAATCATCTTACCATCCTTACTTCCTAAGCGTCTGTCGATGCTTTGAGTATTCAAAATAATGGACAATTTTTCTATAACAAAATTGGTATTTTCAGTCTCTTCTTTTTCGTCAACGAAAACATTCTTTGTGTTTTGAGAAATCGTGATCACCTACCGAAGTGTAGTGATCTTAAAATCATCACTTGGAGTCCTCCTTAAGTTTCAAATCGAGTTTCAGTTCTACCTCTAAGTACTCACTCGCATCTTTTGCATTTAAGTTATTACCTTATGTCCTAGAGCCTATCGAGTCTACATAAATAAATGTCTTAATCTCTAAGGGTTTTCGTTCAAATCACCTCGATCATTGTCTTTCACTCACCATAAATGGTCAAATACTCAAAACTCCTCATGATAACTCATTCTCACTCATTTATTACTATATTAACCGTCTCCTATTTTAAGGATCTACGTCTTAACTATAAATGAGTTTGTCACTCATTTTTCATGTTAATTCATTTCAAAAAAACCTTAATCACGCCTCTACCATTATATATATGGCTAATATCTTCCATCCACCATTTCCACTACCACCTTTAAGACAACCTCATACCTCGTCGTATGATTGTTCTATGATCATTCGCAATGCTCGAGAAGAGCTACATAACTTCGTAAATGAAGTTTGTCGTATGCTAACCATCATTCGTCTTGACATTGTCAAGCTCATCGCTTTCGTCCTCATTTGTCCTCCTCTTTATTTATCTTTATTTTTCCACACCTTATGTCTAGATGAGCATGGATTAAGTGGGAGGGAAAACACTTCGTACACATAGAGTCTTTTACCAAACACACTCAAGAACACTCATTTCTCTTTTAGCTCTCAAGAAACACTTTTACCTTACACCCAAACCTCATAACTATTATTCACTCTTGTTATTCATAACTAGTTCTATTGCATCTTCAAACCAACAAGGTAAAATGAAAAACTGAGTCATCCTTACTATACCAATCTTAAGTCATCTACCGAGTCATCTTCATAAGAAGATTAACTATGAAACCATTCACACCACCACTATAACCCATGGATGTTGAACCACCTTTCACATTGCACAAACCTATGCACAACTTGATGTCTTTCTCATATCCCGACACTCATAAGCATCTTTGCCTATGTTGTTAAAAGTCAAGTGAATTTCGTAATGAAATGCGTCACATTCTCAAATACAATCCTTATAACTATTAAACTCATAATCAATCGCGTCACCAATAAATTTTGGTCCTCACGTGCAAACTCCATGAAATTATCTCCTCAAGAACATCCTACACTTGCTCTATAACCATCTAATCATTTCCACTTACTAGCAAGTGAAGAACACAAAGAAGATACTCAAGCTTCAAGTGTCATCCAGTCACCACATTGTTGTGTCTTTCATTTTTTTTCACCATATAAGAACTAACAACCCATATGTCACCACCATGAAAGAACTACCACCTCATTTCACATATCCACCTTTGTTCGTCAACATTGACAACCAACAAAACACCCAACAAATCTATGGATTCATAATCATCTACCTATGTCCCTATAGAATCACATGCACATCATTTTAACATACCATGCTTGTCATCGTCAGTGCAAATGATATAATAATCTAAACTGTATTTGTTAACCTTTAGTCAACACCTTCCCTCTTTATTCTTGCTCATCCTTCCCCCACTTTTTCACTTTATGAAATCAATCACATCCAGGAGTGTATCGTTTTCATCTTCATCTTATTTTTTAAACTATTTTAGAGTATATATTTTGGCATATCTCGCCAAGATATTAAGTGATATTTGTCTAATTTTAAATGCCACATTTAGAGTATGTCTTCTCAACAAATCATCCTTATCATCAACATTTAGTTCGACCTAAAGTCTTACGATAATGTTTTTCCTTAAACACCCCAAACATGAAAAGCATACATAATGCTTAACAAAGAAACTTTGAGGGTTTAGGAATATCTCAAATACAACCTTTAACAAAAGTCTATCCCAATTCAAATCATCATCTTTGGTAGATAATGATATCATAAGGAACATGCCGTTCAAAATATGATAATACTCCTTATCTAAATGACATCTTGGATGAAGTCATTCTCATAATAATAGTGTGTCAATCAATAAACGAATTTCGTTCTCATTTATTAAAGTTGGTGTGATTGGTTGGACAATTATACCAAAGGGTGTCAATCGAGTCTTAGTCCTTAAGCATGCGTCTTGGTCCTTAAACATATGTCGGTCTAATCTTATTATTGGTTCCTAAACATTGTCGTATCTTAAGCATACGTCTTGATTCTTGATTTTTTTTATTTAGGTTGTTATTAAAACAATGATTGCATGTGTCTAAGTTTCAAATTTTCTTTGAAAGAATTATACTTTAGAGAACTTACACCTAAGACGTGCATGTCTTATTCCCTGCTAGTGTCTTTCTATATATATATATGTATATGTATATGTATATGTATATGTATATATATATATATATATATATATATATATATATATATATATATATATATATAATATAGATATATATCGATAAACATATATATATATAATATATACATTAATTATAATATACATATATATACATATATATATACATATATACGTATTATATATACATATATATATATACATATATATACATATACATATATATATATACATATATATATAGCGATCATCATAATTATATATATGTACACTTATCTACTAACTTTGTCTTGTAACACGCCTCCATCGCTTGATTCCTTGGTGCCCCAAACAAGGGGGAGCATACACCGAGGGAGAGCATTTACAAACATTTAACTCATTTTAACTGCATTCGTCAATCGTCCTGCAAGCACGCATCTACACACTTCTTACGATGTTAAGTCTTTCTAATAAATTTGATCCATGGATCCTCTAGTAACGAGGTCAATACAAGGGGATACAACCGTCATAGGAATGCAACGAGCTAGGGGGAGCTCGAGTGTATCAAAGTAGATAGCTTGGGGTCATTAAACGAGGGTGATAGGAGCAAGACTTCGCTTGGGATCATGCGAGCTCGCATTTTTTCCAAGGTAAGAAGTGTATTAGTATTCTCGCCTATTGGTATAAAAGGCTTGGGGTGTCCACCTTTTTGTTTCGACAAAAGGGGGAGAAGAAGTGTAAACAAGTAACTTTTACATTTTACTATGAGTTACAGTTTACATATTTTGTCATCATCAAAAGGGGGAGATTGTTAGTGCAAATGTTACGATATTTAATCTATACAGTCTCTTTGTGTTTTGATGATAGTAAACATGTAACTTGTAATACATAACGAAAAGTGCGCAAGTTACTCGTAACCACAAATCATTAATGCACACATGCGTCAACATCTCTTGACGTCTCAAGTCTGCATCAACACAGACATAAGTTTGCACCAGACGTAAATCACTAAAGGTATGAATAAGCAAACTTTAAACTTGTTGGATGATCAAAGTAATACCTTTTTGTCCTAAACTTTATATTTTTACAAATGTAACAAAACTTTTTTACAAAATAAATTAAATAAAATATTTTTGTAATTAAAACAAATGTTTTATTCA
>BQNB010072881.1:0-18261 GCA_026074375.1 Tanacetum coccineum
AAAATAAAACATATAAATATTAACTAAACTAAATAACATTTATTTAAACAAACTTAACAATTGAGGCATGCAAACATTAAATATGATCATAATTATCTAATAATTAAAACATGCACATATTCATATAAGGCTCATTCGTCCTATAAACTCCGGCCACATCCATCGACGAAATCGATTGCGTAAGCCTTATACAAGTATACACCACATAGCACATAAATCTTTTAACTATTTTAGGCCCTATTAATTCAATAATAAGGGTCTTCCCGAATTCTTGAATCATGGATCTTACCAATTAAGAAAATATTTAAAATTATGCGAATCTTGATCATATTTAAACCAAATCCTTTTAACAAATTAATAAGATTTAATATCTAATATCAATCCATGATTACATGATTTTATCATGGATCTCCATTAACAATTAACATAAACTTAAAACAATTAACAATTAATACATTAAGTTTTATATAAAATTGCATACAACCTAGATCTCATCTAATTAATTTTATTAACCATCAAGATCAAATCTTTTTAACATTAAACGCCCACCGGGGCATTAAAATTAATCATGAAACCCTAATTTGTCTAATTTTATTCTTTGTAATTAAGGATTCTACACGATGGCTCGTGATGCCACTGTTTGGTTTTACTATCTAATTAACACGAGTACGCAACGGAATTAAAGATCACATGTAGAATATATTAATTAACTAGGATAGAAGATGTGTACCTTTTAGCACGTAACGATACACCACTTAAGGTAACCGTTAACACCGTCTTCTATATACGCGTGTGTATAATACCACGCGAAACCACCAGGATCAAACGTATGATCCCTCTACGTTTACACACACTATACGTTCTTAGCAAATAACGAGGTATGCTAGTACTAGTAGTGTTTATATCAAACGATAACCAAATCTTGACAATTCAAGTAAACCGAATGACCCTTTGTTCTTAAGGTCGAACCAAAAAGCCAACAAAACCCTTTGGGGTTTTAATTAGCGATCGAACAAGGAAGGAGAAAGAAAACTGAAAACCCTTGAGGGTTTTAAGTTTCGGTCGAGCAGAAAAACACAAGGACGATTGGTAGATTTTTTTTTTGGTTTTCAAGTTGTAAGAGTTAAGATCAACATAGACTCATTATTTGTCATAGATCCAATGAATCAATCTCAACTATCTATTTTTTCATCAAAAATAAAAAAACCCACTTTCCATCTCTTTTTTAAAAATAAAATATCTTACAAACGGTAAATCGTCACACGACAAAAAATACACCATCGCGACGAGTATTTTTTTATCTTTCAGTAGACGGGTGACACGATATACTTTCGAGGAACTTTTTTTCGATTATTTTTTTCAATCACGAATTGCGAAAATCATATATGATTCGTATAACGAATCATATATGATTTCATAAAATCATATATGATTTCATAAAATCATATATGATTTGTGATTCCGACAAACTTTTTTTCAATTTTGTTTCAGTCACGAATTGCGAAAATCATATATGATTCGTATGACGAATCATATATGATTCGTATAACGAATCATATATGATTTCATAAAATCATATATGATTTGTGATTCCGACAAACTTTTTTCAATTTTGTTTCAGTCACGAATTGCGAAAATCATATATGATTTCATAAAATCATATATGATTTCATAAAATCGTATATGACTTTATAAAATCGTATATGACTTCATAAAATCATAAAAAAAAAGTTCGTCGAAAGTACATAGTGTCGCCCCTCTATCGAAAGATATATTAATTCTCGTCGCGATGATATGTTTTGTTTTGCGTAACGATTAACAGTGTGTGAGATATTTAATTTTTTTAAAAGAGGTGGAAAGTGGTTTTTTTTTATTTTTGATAAAAAAATGAGTGGCTAGGATTGGTTCATTGGGTCTATGACAAATATTGGGTCTATATTGAACTTTTGGCATTATGAGTTACCCATTATCAAACCTTAAGTTTTCCTAAACAAGAAATTATGTCACTCTTTTACACCACTTTACAACCATCGACTCTAACATATACTCCCTTAGTAGTATTTCAAACTTTTTTTTTATTGATTTCATATATACTCTAATTATTATTACCTATTAATTTTCAAACACGTAATCAAAACATTAGTTATACTTTATGACGCATTCAATATTTACTCGCCATAAAGTGTGCATTATGCTATAATTGATGTAAATTGAATCTTAAACATAGTTATACGATTTTAATTAGTTATTAAGAAAACCGTCCATCGGACGGGATGAGACCTAGTGTTACATAAATAAAAAGGGTATAAAGGAGAAAATCAGGCTCATATATGACATAACACATGCTTTAGAGTTGTTCGTCATCTGTTACTTAAAGTGGTACGGTTAAATACATCAGACTTTTTGAATATGCAACAAATTCAATTCTACATATCTCATGTATTCAACTCATAAGAAGCTGAAATATATATATCTATTTACATTGTGACAAGATCTTTTAACTGCGCCAACAATCTGCATAACTCATGAGATGCGATTTTCAATTGGTAATCATGCTACATATGATTTGAAAATCCTAGTCCGAATCTTATATGATTTGGTAATATGTATCTTAAGATGTTCCATAAAACTAGTACAACTCTCTATGTATTTATCCATTCTTTTTATCTTTGTAGATACTACATGTTTAGCCCTTTGACTATACACCAAGTTGCATCTTCTTTACTTATTTTTTTATAAGTTTATGTTTTCTTTTGCAATATTTCTGTCTCCAAATTTAAGACATGTCAAAAAGACAAAAACCACCATTATACATTTCTGCTGATGTCATGGTCAAATCTTTCCCTGAACATATGATTTTGAAGAATAAGTTGGAAATGGTATTTTCTTCAAGTGAATTTAATGGAAACTGGTGAATTTAATGACAAGTTTATATAGTGATACTCTTCCTCTCAATATTTTCCACCAAAAAGTAAAACCCTCTCTCAAACTCTCTCAAAAACTCAAAAACCACCATGGTTAGAAGACTTAGTTTCAGCCAAACCTCACCACCACAACCACCATTATACTTAACCAACAACACCAACAACATCAACAACCTTAACAAACGTATTTTCTCACCTAAGAGATTCCTAGGAAGAATCAAAGCTAAAGTTGCTAAAGCACTTGGCTATGTTTCATCCTCAAATTCACGTAAAAGAACATTGGAAAGATCGAGAGCATGTGTAGAAGACTCGAACCGAGATCAAGATATGAAAGAGTGTATTGAGTATATTAAATCTAATCGTGGTGCTTCTTCTAGTATTCAAAGATCTCAGTCATTTTCTACTTTTTCTTAGTTTCTTATGGTTAGGTTAGATAAAATGTACATGATCAATGATCGAGCTCTTTAGATAAAATGTCTGCAAGTTTAACATATGGACTGCGATTCTATAAGGACAAGGATCAGAGATATAACTGGTGTTCATGAACAGATTGCTTCGGTTCCTTCTTAATGTAGTAATATGTTTAACTCCTTTCCGAGATTGTTAGCTATATATTTTTCAGTTCATTCTTTTTCTGAATTGGTACTTTATAATAATATGCTAATGATTTGATATAAAATAGTTTTACAATTTGTTATAGTGAAAAAATCACCTCACAAGAAAACTCAAGAACGTGCAAATGAATGGTATTATATTGACGGGTATAGACTTAGATGTCATATAAGATGGGTAAATTTTAAACTCTATGTTACGTTGCATCTTATGCCATATTATAGCTAGCAATTTCATCTTCTTATTCTTCATAAAAAAATAAATGAAAATGGGGTTCTCACTGAGTATTTTCCTAAAACCCAAGTCATATATCCTTGGCCATATGGACCTTTCAATGTATCCATAATATCTCGTCTAAATGTCACCTTGTATGTTTCATCTTTTGTATCATCGATCTGCGAAGGCTGAGCCCTTGGTGAAGGGCCTTAAACACAGTTTAGTTCCCAATTAGTGTTATCTCGACCTTGTAATGCCAACATTAGTCACCGTCCTTGAGTATGTTTTGCTATCACCTCTTTTTAACATAATCGAAAAACAAGGATAGTTCAACTCTGCCTCTGGTATGCTTTTTATGCAGGTAACGGTTTTTTTAGCCATCATTCTAATTTGCTTAGTTGTATAACCCAACCCACACAGATACAAAATGTAATCATCAGGTTTAATGTCAAACACAAGGCCTGGATCGTTGGCTTTTGATGGGTTCACGTGACCTGCACCTAATGCAAAAAGTCTGATGGGAGCTCTCTTTCGTTACAATGATTTTCCTTTAAGGCTTACTGGGTTGCTGTTGTCATTATTGCGGACTTGATTGCAGAAGGAAGTCAGGAGACCATTTCGGCTGGGGGCGGGCCATTTTGGAGTGCCGCTACACTGCTAGATGTGGACATGCCATTTGATGTCCCATAATATAAGAGGTTAAACATTACTTTCGTACTTTGTGGCCAAGCCGCAAGGATGTCAACACCTGGTCAGATGTTGTTCTGATTTTTCTATCCATGCTACTAACTCCAACGGTTAGGATCCATGGTGCCTCATTCGAGAGTGTGGACTTGGAAGGCCCAGAGTTACCTGCTGAACAAGTTACAAATATTCCTTTTTGTATAGCAGCAAAGGTATTGCAATAGAATCTTGATAAAAGAGTGCAGATTGTCCACCGAGTGAAAATGAAATCACATCAACCCCGTCCTCAATGGCAGCATCCATACCAGCAATTATGTTACTTTTTGGACAAGAATCTTGGCCACACAATTTTTAGATAGCCAAGTGTGCGAGTGGGGGCCATTTACAGCAGCGGCACGTTGCCGTTGGACATTTCCATAGATATTTACATTACTACAAAATTTTCTGCTGACTGCACGTGCTTGACGTGTGAGTCCCAGGCCTTGTTGATCAACGCAGAGCTTCCCCGAACAAAAGTTTCTCATACCAATAAGTTTGTTTATTACAACGCTGGTCTACTACATTTGCCATTTCCATCTTGACGGAGGTCGTGGCTTGCCTTTTATTGTGAAATGAAAAGGTTGTCGGGAGTGTCTAGACCCCAATTATGATCCTTCCCATAGTTGAATCTTTCCACAACTGAATTATGTCAGTAAAACCCAAAAAAACTGCGATGTGTGAGTTGTGTGCAACTTAAAGTACCTTTAGGCCTTACAGATAACAACTTCTGTCATATTCTTTGTTGAAATTGCGATAAAAAAGTATCGGAACTTTCAATAATAGTTAGAGTCAAAGCCCTTAGATAGTCAAGTGTAATAGTTTAGTAAATTAAATTGGGCCAAAAGGCCCTCGAAAGCCCACTAATCTAAACCATGGTCGGCCCAAAGTGTTTGTTTAGATACTCTTAATGCCTTTAAGTGGGTTGTTGGGTTGTCTCATTATTTTCACAAACTTTTATGCTATCTTTCATGTTTATTTCTCTCTAAAATGTTTCATCAAACCACTCTCTCTCTAAATTATCTCTCTTTCCCTATTCAAGTTTTGTTTATTAGATAGTCTTCAATTGTATCCAAAGAGTCATGGGATGTGATCTTGTTTAGTTTTTGTGTTGTTCTATCTTCTTTTAACTCGTTCTTTTCCAAACCGAAGCATACTCACATTTTTTTTTATTTTCCAAGTTGAAACATACCCTTCAAGATTCTATTTATTTTTTGAACGTGCATTTTAGGTATAATTATAAGTTAGATATTTGATTCTCTCAAAACTGCTTATCTTGAAGGTAGTTCCTGTCAAGCTCTGTTGTTCGAATAATAAATAGGATTCGATTACACAGTTACATCCCAGAAGGTTAGTCCATGCCAGGGCTCAAATCGACGCAATATATGGGCAGAACCCCACAGATGTACGCACTTGAAGGAAAACCAACGGAAGAGATCGAAACTTGAGACCTCTCGCATGGTTGGTAAACATACCTCCCAAAGACACCCTTGGTGGCCAACTGAGCTAGCCCAGTTGGTTAAAAAAAATCATTTACTTAGGTAAATTTGATCTAGTGTCTTGGATATAGGTGTATTTGTTAGGATTCAAAAGAAAATTTTATTTTGTCATAAATTTAGTGTTCGAAAAACCTTAATAAGTTTTTTTCTTTGAATTTTAAATTTTTTTTGCCCTTAAATATCAAAACCTCTAAAGTTCATATTTTTAAGTGTGCCTATAGGTTTAGTAATATTGTTGTACAAGAAAATTTGTGGGGAAAAAAATAATCACAAAATGTGTCTTTTTGTGTTTTTTATAGTTTTTGAGTTTCGTCCTGTGATAACTGGATTCGCAAGCCTTTTAGTTTCAAGCGGGATTAGCATTTTCCAGTTTCAATCCGGATCTAGCATCTACTCATTGACTACCGGATTGGCATTAGCTAGTTTCAATCGGAATTAGATTTTCAGTGTCACGGATTAGCATTTACAGTTTCAACTGGATTAGCATTTACTAGTGTCAACGGATTAACTATTTCTAGTTTCAACCGGAGATTAGAAATTTCAGTGAAAACCGGTTTTAGCATTCCAGTTTCACCGGGATTAGCATTTCAAGCATCTCTGGTTATTCGCTGTCTAAAAGGCTCTACGGATTCGCAGACTTCAATATCGACGGACTTAGCAGCTCTCCAGTTCTTCACCGAGCCGGATTCAACAGCTTTCAAGCTTATCTCGGATTCGGATGCTACTAGTATAAACAGGAATTAGCAGTGTTGAAGCATCACAAGTTCGCAGAACTTAAGCTTACTTATTACGCACTTTTTCTTTCTTCAAACCCGAATTTGCAATTTACTCGTGGACAAAGCTTCGCAATATCCTTTGTAGACCGGATTTCGCTACACTTCATTTGGACATCGAATTGCAACTAAAGTTTTAAACTCAACTTTGTAACATAAATTTATAATGATTTATTTTTTTTTTGATTGTAAAATCCCGTTTTAAAACATTTTATTTGTTTTCCCTGGGTTTACATCATGAATTGTAAAATCTCGTATAGCTTTCAAGACATAAACACACAAAAAGACAACTCCAACACATAATTTCTTTCATCACCATCTCGATTCAAACAAGTAATCTTTTAACATAACAACTTTCCTCAATGTCGATCTTGTGGACCATTAGCGATTCTTTCGGGTTTGTGTCAATATCCACCTTATTGGGATAAAAGATATGTACATTCTTGGAAAAGCATATGGAGGCTATACATGATGATAGACAACATGGACGAAGAATCTTGAACATTCCGTTTGAAAAATGGGTCAGATCATTTGGACCTACAATTGAGGAAAAAAATGGTGTGAGTCTAGGCAAGAATATACTCTGAATTGACTCTGCGGATGGATCAATTCAAGTGATGTGATGTCACAAGCAAAACAAATATCATTCTCCAAGGATTACCACCAGAGGTTATGCTTGTTAGCATCATCGTATCGCTAGGAGGAGCGTTGGGAAAGGAGTCAACTTCTCATGCAAGGAACTTCATTGACGAAAACATGAAAGAGAGTGGTAAAACTATATGATGACTTTTCGATATGTTTATATTATAAGAAGGGGGAAAACACTACGTGACTTCTACTTGAGATTTTCACTGCTACTCAATGACATGAACATCTACAATGTGAAATTGGAACAATTTCAAGTGGAACACCATGTTTTTGTAATACCATTTCTCATGAGTGGAGCAAATTGTGGAACAGATGTCAAACTGTTTCGGGTCTTGCGCACAATTAATATTGATCAGGTTATGCTTACTTGGGATACACGGAATTTCATGCAAAATGAAGTTAGTTTAATTCATATGAACGCAACTCAGTTCCGCTTACTTTTGGTTGAACCATTCAGAAAACCCAGTTCTCTTATCAAATCATCACGAAACTTCATACCAATACTTTAATTTCAACCATAGTTTTCTCTATATCAATCTACTGTATGATCACCTTATCAGTTCTCAACAATATTAAACCAAAATCAATCCAATCAACACCTCTTTCAATCACTTACCTTTAATGATTATAATCATTAGTACGCCACAACGTTTATTCTCCACAACCCTTCCTTCCCTTAAATTGGAAAATATGCTCCACAGTCAACAACAAAACAACAATTTAATTTACCTAACTAGACTCGGGTCTATGTTCTAGTGTTCAAGCAAGGGTGACGCCATCCCCTTGATGCCATAAACCATATGAGTCATTCCTATTAGCATCGTCACATCTCTTATCCTTAACTACCAACATTCAGTTGAGGAAATTCGTCAAACCTAGGCAACAAAGCTCTTCATTAATGATGGAAGATGTGACTTTACAATCAGTTACAGGGACGGCAAATTTCTTTGCTACGGGTCACCACCATTCGGACCTCACATCTAAGGAGCAAGTGGAAGCAATTTTAAGAAGAAACAAGGAACTGTTATTTGTACAACTGACAAAGAGGAGGGACCACATGATCTTTAACAAGCCTAAACCTAAAAGGAAACGATATGATTCTTGGTTTAAGGATAAAGTGTTGCTGGTACAAGCTCAAGCAAATGGTCAAATTCTACATGAAAAAGAGTTAGCATTTTTGGCAAATCCAGAGGATTACAGAAGTTCAGCCACACGACTGTCATTTACCCATATGGCGCTATATCATGCCGATGATTTTGGTTGATATGATCATAATTGTGATGAACTCAACACTGCCAAAGTTGCTCTCATAGCGAATTTATCTCATTATGCTTCAGGTGCTCTCGCTGAGGTAAACAATCATGATTATATGGATAACAACATGATAAATCAAGCTTTGCAGGCGATGCCTTCTTCTGAATAATCATTAGTAAAGGTGTTGGTAAAATCATTCAGTAGACTGAATAACCAGTTCGATAGCAATGTCATTCCTATCTCAGTATGTGATGAATCCAAACAGGGCAGGCTGTTCAGAATTCTAACTCATCTGCACAACAAGATGTACTAGTATTATATGTGATTGAACAACTGAAAACCCAAGTAATTAATTACACCAACATAAAGTTGGACAATAAAAGTCTCAATGATACTTTAACTGCTGAGCTTGAATGATATAAAGAACAAGTTAAAGTGTTGAAAGAAGGACAAAATGTTGATTTAAAAAGTAAAGATAACTTTTCAAATTTATGTGAACAGTCTGTCGAGATTGATCGTCTTAAACTCCAAACTTTTCTGAACATTTAAAAAGAAATGGAAATCTTATGCAAACTGTTACTCTTCTCAAAAATGATTTTAAGAGAAGCAAGAATTTGAAACTTTAATATGAGAAATTGCTTTAGAAAAGAAGATCTAACAGCTAGATAATATTTGTTATAAAAGAAATCAAATCCGCATTAAACTTATTATAGTTGACAAGCATAGATTTTATAAGACCATACCACTAAACGGCTTTGGTTTTCAAATCCTTTCTATCTGAAGGAACGTCAATAGTTGGAACAACAACTTTATGACGGTTCGATGTTATTAAGAACATAGTGCTATTGTTATTCTGACTTACGAAGAGACCTAATGTTGTGAAATGAGAGAGGTCGTTCAATAAAATGCTTTTAAAACAACAGGATTCAAATGGTTTTAGAAAGAAAGTTAATACACACAGTTGATTATGCTTGTCTCAACCAACTTTCTCAAGATTTCTGATAAATGATTTGTTCCACAAACTGAATTCATCTGCTAACTAGCACTTTTGGTCTCATATTTCTATGAATTCTTTTGATCTTAGTTTTTGTTATGATCCATCAAAGTTGAGGTTACCGAAAAGAACTTTCCTAACGTCAGCATGGTAAATTAATTTGAAGAAATTAAAACATCTTCTGCTGGTTTTTGACGTGGTTGTCAAAGAAAGACCACAGCCCATCCCATTACTAAGGCTCGTGGGGATTTGATCATATAAAAGATTGTTTTAGAGATTGAAATTATTTTCATTTGGTATAAAGCACTGAAGGACATATTCGTTTCATTCGATCAATATTTTATTGATGAACTTCTGATGTCCAAAATGTCTTATCATCATATGGAATGGGTGTGGTACAACATTGTTAGAGTCATAAAAACGTTTTTATTAAGTTAAAATGAATCAGGTTTTAAATGAAACGAAAACGATCTGGAACAGTCATCAACAAAGATATAGTGAACATAATTATGAATTCTACTATGGATAATGCATCTGTGAATATGCATGAATGTCAAAAGTGTCTCAAACTGGAGACTGAGCTTTTCAACAAAAAGGATTTCATTAAAAAGAGATTATGATAAATGTTCAGTTGCTTTATACACTCTGGAATAAGCATTGCATTTTTTAGAAGGTTCAATAACTATGCTTTTTAGGAAATTTTTCAAAGGGACAATTCTGTTTTAAATCAAAGTGCTCCAAATTTTGATCAATACTTTGAATTAAATGAATTGAAAGCTCAATCGCAAGAGAAAGAAACGGTCATAAGAAAGTTGAAAGAGATAATTAAATCGTTAAGTAGAAATATGAATGAGGATAAGGTCAAGAAGGACATAGAAGAGATTGAAACGATTAATATTGAATTAGATCATATTCTTTGTTAGAAATACGAAAAGTATCGGTCACTTCCAATAATAGTTAGTCAAAGCCCATAGATAGTCATGTGTAATGTTTAGTAATCTAATAGGGCCAAAAGGCCCATGGAAAGCCCAAAAGCTAACCATGGCCGGCCAAAGTGTTGTATAAATACCCTCTCCATGCCTCTAGAGAGGGTGTTAGTTGTTCATTATTTCACACATTTTATGCATTTCCATTTCATGTTTACTTTCTCTCTAAAATGTTCATCCAACCACTCTCTCTCTCAAACAACATCTCTTTCCCTCTTTAAGTATGTTATTAGATAGTCTTCAATTGGTATCAAGAGCCATGGAGTGATCTTGTTTAGTTTTTGTGTTGTTCTATCTTCTTTTAACTCGTTCTTTTCCAAACCGAAGCATACTCACATTTTTTTTTATTTTCCAAGTTGAAACATACACTACAAGATCATTTTTTTTGAACGGCGAGTTAGTATAATTACTAAGTTAGTTATTCAATTCCACAGTACTTATCTAGAAGGTAGTCCCTGTCAGCCTCGAATAATAATTAGTGATTCGATTACACAGTACATACCCAGAAGGTAGTCCATGCCAGCCTCAAATCGACGCATATATGGGGCAGAACACCACAGATTCGCACCTTGAAGGAAAACCCCCACGGAGAGACTCGAACTTGAGACCTCTCGCATGTGGTAACAACCTCCCCAAAGACACCCTTGGTGGCCAACTGAGCTAGCCCAGTTGGTTAAAAAAAATCATTTACTTAGGTAAATTTGATCTAGTGTCTTGGATATAGGTGTATTTGTTTTGGATCAAAGAAAAATATTATTTTTGTCAAATTTAGTGTTCGAAAAACCTTATAAAGTTTTTTTCTTGATTTTAAATTTTTTGGCTTGAAAATCATAAAGTTTACATTTTTAAGGGTCCTATAGGTTTAGTAATACTAGTTGTACAAGAAAATTTGGGAAAAAATAATCAAAATGTGTCTTTTTGTGTTTTTTAAAGTTTGAGTTTCGTCCTAGTGATAACTGGATTCGCAGCCTTTTAGTTTCAACCGGATTAGCATTTCCGGTTTCAACCGGCTTAGGGGGGGGGGCCAATTTCCAGATTCTACCGGATTAGCATTTCTAGTTTCAAACGGATTAGCATTTCCAGGGTCAACAGGATTAGCATTTCCAGTTTCAACCGGATTAGCATTTACAGTGTCAACCGGATTAGCATTTCCAGTTTCAACCGGATTGCTCATTTCCTTCCCCTCCCCTCTCCACCCCCCCCCTTTTTTCTTTTCTCCCCCTTTTTTCTGTGTTCAACAGGATTAGCATTTCAGTTTCCACTGGTGGATTAGCATTTCAAGCATCACTGGATTCGCAGTCTAGAGGCTCAACCGGATTCGCAGCTACTAGTATCAACCGGATTAGCAGCTTCTCAGTTTACCAACCGGATTCGTAGATTTCAAGCTTACGATATTCGCATACTACTTGTATCAACCGGATTAGCAATGTCTGCATTGCATCACAGATTCGCAGTCCTAAAGGCTTCATCTGATTAGATTTTTCTTTGTCAACCTGAATTTGCATTATCCTTTACAAACCCGGTTATTGAAATATCCTTTGTTAAAACGGTTATTGAACATCATTTGGAATCGAATTTGAAACTAAAGTTTAAATTTACTTTGCTAACATAAAATTATACGATTTATTTTTTGATTTGTGAATTCCTGTGAAACATTTTTGTTTTCCCGGGTTTTATCTATGGAATTAGAAAATCTCGTATTAGTTTCAAGACATAAATAAACACACCAAAATGACAACTACACAAGGACAATTTCTTTCTAATCACCATCGATCAACAAGTATTCTTTTAAATACAACTTTCTTAATGATGATTGTTGACAAAGCGATTTTCTTTGGGTGCTGGCAATAACTTCCAAACCTATATTGGAAAAAAGATATGTACGATTTTGGAAAAGCATTAATGGGAGTTATACATGAATGAATAGGATCATGGACGAATGATCCTTAAATTCGTTGAAATGGTAACATCATTCTTGACTACAATTAGAAAAATGGTTGTGACGTGGCCAAGAAAATACTCTAAATTGTCTTATGCGGAGCTATTCAAGCTGATTGTGTTGTCAAAGCAACAAATATCATTCTCCTAAAGGATTACCCACCTGGAGGTCTATGGCACTTGTTAGCAATATCGGAATCGCCAAGGAGCTTTGGGTAAGAATTACAACTTCTCATGCAAGGAAACTTCATTGTCGAAACAGGAAAGGAGAGAGTTAGAATATATGATGAATTCGATAAGTTTCTTATTAAGAAGGAGGAAACACTTACGTTGTCTTCACTTGGATTTTCACTGCTATCTCCTTGACAATGACACATCTACAATGTAAAACTGGAACATTTCAAGTGTAACACTAAGTTTTTGGAATACCTTCCTCTTAGGTGAGCAAATTATATGACAGATGTCAATCTGTTTGGGACTTGCCACTCAAATTATAATGTTCAGCTTCATGCTTACTTGGGACAACAGAATTTCATGCATATGTAGTTTGTTTTTAATCGCAAATTTGAACGCAACTCAGACTCTTTTTTTTTGCTTTACTTGGTTGCAATACCATCAGATGGACTCAGTTCATCCTTATTTCAATACTCAATCAGGAATTCTACCAAAACTTCATTTAACCATAAAGTTTCACTATATCCAATCTCCACAGTATGGGATCACCTTTCTAGTCTCAACAATATTCAACCAATCAACCATCAACAACTCTTTCAATCACTTATCCATCCAATGAATATCAATCATCAGTACACTACAACGTTTATTTCTCACACTCATCTATCCACATAAGATTGGAATATGCTCCCAATGTCAACCAACAACCACAACAATTTGAATTTCCCCAACTAGACTCGGGTCTAACTGTTCCAGTGTTTAAGCAAGGTGACGATCCCATTGATGCCATCAACCATATGACGTTTTCCAATCAGCTGTCGTCACATCTCTCTATCCTACTACCAACAACCAGCTGAGGAATTCGTCAAACCCTAGGCAACAAGTACTCATATTACTTGTTGGAAGAGTGTCTTTACAATCAGTACAAGGGAGGCACAATTTCTTTTTGGCTATGGTACCAATAGGACTACATAAAGGAGCAAGTTGAAGGAAATTTTTGGGAACAAAGGACTATTATTTGTTACAAACTGCAAGAGGTGGGACACATCGTCCAAAAATTGCACTAAACTAAAGAGAAATGGGGTTGTGCATTAATAGATGGTTCATGCTGGGTTTAAGGATATAAGTCTGTGTTGTGGTTACCAAGTCAAGCAAATGGTCAAATTCTTCATGAAGAAGATGTTAGCATATTGGCAGATCAGGATTAACAAAAGTTCAGCCACAGGACCAGTCATTACCCAAATGCGCTTATCAAGTCGATGATTTGGTTTAGTGCATTGACTTAATTGTGATGAATCCAACACTGCCAAAGTTGCTCTCATAGCGAATTTATCTCATTATGCTTCAGATGCTCTCGCTGAGGTAAACAATCATGATTATATGGATAACAACATAATAAATCAAGCTTTGCAGGCGATGCCTTCTTCTGAACAGTCAAGTGTTGTGAATCATTCAGAGACTGAAATAACCAGTGATAGCAATGTCATTCCTTATTCTCAGTATGTGAATGAATCACAACATGCAGCTGTTCAGAATTCTAACTCATCTGCATAACAAGATGTACTAATATTATATGTGATTGAACAACTGAAAACCCAAGTAATTAATTACACTAACATAAATCTAGACAATAAAAGTTTCAATGATACTTTAACTGCTGAGCTTAAAAGATATAAAGAACAAGTTAAAGTGTTGAAAGAAGGACAAAATGTTGATTTAAAAATTAAAGATAACGTTTTAGATTTATGTGAACAGTCTGTCGAGATTGATCATCTTAAACAAACTCTTTCTGAACATTTAAAAGAAAAGGAATATTTAATGCAAATAGTTACTCTTCTCAAAAATGATTTTAAGAAAGAAGAATCTAGAAACATTAATAGAGAAATTGCTTTAGAAAAGAAGATCAAACAGCTAGATAATATTGTTATAAAAGAGATCAATCCGCATAAACTATTCATATGTTGACAAAGCCATAGTTTTTCTAAGACCATGCCACTAAACAAGCTCTAGGTTTTCAAAATCCTTTCTATCTGAAGAAAGCTCAATAGTTGGAACCAAAGCTTTATGATGGTGATGTCATTAAGAACACTAGTGTTATTGTGATTCCTGACTCCGAAGAGACCCTAATGCTTACTGAAGAGAGTCGTTCAAAAATGCTTTTAAAACAACAGGATTCAATGGTTTTAGAAAAGAAAGTTAATACCACACCAGTTGATTATGCTGTTCTCAACCAACTTTCTCAAGATTTTGAAAAATGATTTGTTCCACAAACTGAATCATCTGCTAAACAAGCCTTTTGGTCTCAGAATTCTATGAATTCTTTAGATCCTAGTCCTTCTTGTAGACCCATCAAAGTTGAGGTTCGAAAACAACTTCCTAAAGTCAGCATGGTAAATACAAGTTTAAATAAACTTAAACATCATCTTGCTAGTTTTGACGTGGTTGTCAAAGAAAGAACCATGGCCACACCCATCACTGAGGGCTCGTGGGGGTTTGAACATACAAAAGCTTGTTTTAGAGATGAAATTATTCCATTTGTAAAAGCATTGAAGGACATTTTCAATACATTTGATCAATATTTAATTGATGAACTTTCTGAAGTCCAAAATGTCTTTTCATCAATATGGAATAATGCTCAGGCATGTGGAACACATAGTTTAGAGTCAAAAACTTTTAAAGTTAAAATGAATCAAGTTTTAAATGAAAACGAACGACTCTTGGAACAAGTCATCAACAAAGATATAATGAACATAATTATGAATTATACTATGGATAATGCATCTGTGAATATGCATGAATGTCATGAGTGTCTCAAATGGAGGAGAACTGAGCTTTTTCAACATAAAGGGATTTTCATTTAAAAGAGACCTTATGATAAAACGGTTCAGAAGGTTATACATCATCTTGAAAAACATTGCATTTCTTTAGAAGTTGATACTCAGCTTAATATAGGAAATTTTTCAAAGGGACACAATCAGGTTATTAAATCAAAAGTGCTCCAAATTTTGATCAATACTTTGAATTAAATGAATTGAAAGCTCAATCGCAAGAGAAAGACACGGTCTTAAGAAAGTTGAAAGAGATGATTAAATCGTTAAGTAGAAATATGAATGAGGATAAGGTCAAGAAGGACATAGAAGAGATTGAAATGATTAATATTGAATTGGATCATATTCTTTGTTAGAAATACGAAAAGTATCGGTCACTTCCAATAATAGTTAGTCAAAGCCCATAGATAGTCAAGTGTAATGTTTAGTAATCTAATAGGGCCAAAAGGCCCATGGAAAGCCCACAAGTAACCCTGGCCGGCAAAGTGTTGTATAAATACCCTCTCGTGCTCCTAGATGTGGGGGATTGTTGGTTGTTCATTATTTTCACACATTTTTGCATGTAATTTCATGTTTACTTTCTCTCTAAAATGTTCATCCAACCACTCTCTCTCTAAAACAACCTCTCTTTCCCTCTTCAAGTATGTTATTAGATAGTCTTCAAATGGTATCAGGAGCCATGGAGTGATCTTGTTTAGTTTTTGTGTTGTTTTATCTTCTTTTAACTCGTTCTTTTCCAAACCGAAGCATACTCACATTTTTTTCTGCCAGCCTCGAATAATAATTAGTGATTCGATTCCACAGTACATACCCAGAAGGTAGTCTCTGCCAGCCTTGAATCGACACATCTATTCGAATAATAATTAGTGATTCGATTCCACAGTACATACCCAGAAGGTAGTCCCTGCGAGCCTCGAATAATAATTAGTGATTTGATTCCATAGTACATACCCAGAAGGTAGTCCCTGCCAGCCTCGAATCGACGCATATATGGGGCAGAACCCTACAGATTCGCACCTTAAAGGAAAAACCCCCACGGAGAGACTCGAACTTGAGACCTCTCGCATGTGGTAACAACCTCCCCAAAGACACCCTTAGTGGCCAACTGAGCTAGCCCAGTTGGTTAAAAAAATCATTTACTTAGGTAAATTTGATCTAGTATCCTTGGATATAGGTGTATTTGCTTTGGATCAAAGAAAAATATCATTTTTGTCAAATTTAGTGTTCGAAAAACTTATAAAGTCTTTCTCTTGATTTTAAATTTTTTGGCTTGAAAATCATAAAGTTTACATTTTTAAGGGTCCTATAGGTTTAGTAATACTAGTTGTACAATAAAATTTGGGAGAAAACAATCAAAATGTGTCTTCTTGTGTTTTTGAAAGTTTGAGTTTCGTCCTAGTGAAAACCGGATTCGCAGCCTTTTAGTTTCAACCGGATTAGCATTTCCGGTTTCAACCGGATTAGCATTTCCAGATTCTACCGGATTAGCATTTCTAGTTTCAAACGGATTAGCATTTCCAGGGTCAACAGGATTAGCATTTCCAGTTTCAACCGGATTAGCATTTACAGTGTCAACCGGATTAGCATTTCCAGTTTCAACCGGATTAGCATTTCCAGTGTCAACCGGATTAGCATTTCCAGTTTCAACTGGATTAGCATTTCAAGCATCACTGGATTCGCAGTCTAGAGGCTCAACCGGATTCGCAGCTACTAGTATCAACCGGATTAGCAGCTTCTCAGTTTCAACCGGATTCGTAGCTTTCAAGCTTAACCGAATTCGCAACTACTAGTATCAACCGGATTAGCAATGTTGCAAGCATCACCAGATTCGCAGTCTAAAGGCTTCATCAGATTAGCACTTTTTCTTTGTCAACCGAATTTGCAATATCCTTTGACAACCGGATTCGCAATATCCTTTGTAGACCGGATTCGCAACATCATTTGGACATCGAATTTGCAACTAAAGTTTAAACTCAACTTTGCTAACATAAATTATACGATTTATTTTTTTGATTTGTAAAATCCCGTGAAACATTTATTTGTTTTCCCGGTTTTATCAAGAATTGTAAAATCTCGT
Organism: Tanacetum coccineum; assembly: GCA_026074375.1. NCBI lineage: Eukaryota > Viridiplantae > Streptophyta > Magnoliopsida > Asterales > Asteraceae > Tanacetum > Tanacetum coccineum. Next base: position 17,644 of record BQNB010072881.1, read on the forward strand.
ATAGTTTCAAGACATAAAACACTTAAAAGACAACTTAATTAAACACAATTTCTTTCTACCACCGTTCGATCAAACAAGTAATCTTTTAACATACAAACTTCTCAATGACGACTCTTGTTGACAAAGCGATTCTTTCGGGTGCTGACAATCGTCCACCTATGTTGGAAAATGATATGTACGATTCTTGAAAAAGCATAATGGAGCTATACAAGATGAATAGACAACATGGACGAATGATCCTTGAATCCGTTGAAAATAGTCCACTCATCTGGCCTACAATTGAGGAGAATAGAGTGACTAGACCAAAGAAATATACTGAGTTATCTGCTACGGAAGTAATTCAAGTTGTTTGTGATGTCAAGGCAACCAATATCATTCTCCAAGGATTACCACCAGAGGTCTATGCACTTGTTAGCAATCATAAAGTCGCCAAGGAACTTTGGGAAAGAATTCAACTTCTCATGCAAGGAACTTCATTGACGAAACATGAAAGAGAGTGTAAGCTTTATAATGAATACGATAAGTTTGCTTATAAGAAGGGGGAAACACTACGTGATTTCTAGTTGAGATTTTCACTACTACTTAATGACATGAACATCTACAAAGTGAAACTGGAAC